>JACEVL010000204.1:1007500-1250000 GCA_020284085.1 Aporrectodea caliginosa
AAAAATTTAAACCCCTTTTTGGGGAAAAAATTTTTAAAATTTTGGGGCCCCAAATCTTTTTTGTTTTTTAAAAAAATTTTTCTTTTTTTTTTGGGGGGGGGCCCCCCAAAAGGTTTTTCCCCCCATTTTTTTTTTTTTTTTAAAAAATTTTAAAAGGTTTTTTGTTTTTTTTGGGTTTTTTTTTTTTTTTAAAAAAAAACCTTTTTTTTGGAAAAAACCCCTTTTTTTTTAAAAAAAAATTTTTTTAAAAAAAATTTTTCCTTTTTAAAATACCAAATTAAATTTTTTTCCCTTTTCCTTTTTTTTTTTTTTTTTAAAAAATTTTAAAAAAAAATTTTTTTTTAAAATTTTAAAAAATTTTAAAATTTTTGGGTTTTTTTTTTTAAATTTTTAAAGGGAAAAAAAATTTTTTAAAGGTTTTTGTTTAAAAAAAAACCCCTTTTTTTTAAAAGAAAATTTTGGCAAAAAAAGGGAAATTTTTTTTTAAAAAATTTTCCAAAAACCCAAAATTTTAAAATTTTTCTTTTTCCAAAATTTTTTTTAAAAAAAAAAAAAAAAAAAATTTTAACAAAAAAAATTTTTTAAAAAAAACCCTTAAAAAAAAACAAAAAAAAACCCCCCGGGGGGGGGAAAAACCAAAAAAGGGGCCCCCCCTTTTTTAAAAAAAAAAATTTTGGAAAAAAAAAAAAAGGGGGCCCCCAAAAAAAATTTTTTTAAAAAAAAAATTTAAAAAAAAATTTTTTAAAAAAAAAAACCCCGGGGGAAAAAAAACCGGGGGGAAAAAAAAAAAAAATTTCCCCCCCTTTTTAAACCCCCAAAAAAAACCCCTTTCCCGGGAAAAAAAACCCCCCCCCCCGGGCCCCCTTTTGGTTTTTTTAAAAAACCCCAAAATTTTTAAAAAAAATTTTTGGGAAAAGGGCCGGGGGTTTTTAAAAGGTTTTTTAAAAAATTTAAAAAAAAATTTTTTTTTTTTAAACCCCTAAAAACCCTCCCCTTTTTTTTAAAAAAAATTTTTTTTTCCCCCGCCCAAAAAAAATTTTCCAACCCCCCCCTTTTTAAAAAAATTTTTTTTTGATAAAAAGGAAAACCCTTTTTTTTGGGGGGGGCCCTTTTTTTCCCCCGGGAAAAACCCCCCCCCCCCCGGGGCCCCCCCTTTTTTTAAAAGGGAATTTTTGGGGAAAAACCCCTTTTTGGGAAAAAAAGGTTTTTTTTCCCAAAAAATTTTTTTGGGGGAAAAAATTTAAATAAAAAAAAAAAAAAAAAAAAACCCCCCCCCCGGTTCAAATTTTTCCCCCCCCTTTAACCCCCCCCTTGGTGGGGGGGGGAAAAAAAATTTTTTAAAAAATTTTTAAAAAATTATGAAAAAATTTCCGCCCCCCCCCAAAAGGGGGGGCAACAGCAACAAAACAAAAAAAAAAAAAAAAAAAAAAAAAACCAACAACACCCCGGTTTTCCCCCCATCATCATCATCATCATCTTTATCATCATCATCATAAAAAAAAAAAAACCCCCCCCCCCCCCCCCAAAAAATTTTTTTAATGGTTTTTTTTAATCTTTTTTTTTTTTTTGGGTTGCCCTTTCCCTTTTATTTTTCCTTTTTTTTTTTTAAATTTTTTTTTGGGGGCCCCCCTTTTTTTTTTTTTTTTTTTTTTTTCCCCCTTTTTTTTTTCCATTTTTTTTTTTTTTTTTTTTTTTTTTAAAAAAATTTTTTTGGGTTTTTCTCCCTTTTTTTTGGGGGGGTTTTTCCTTTTTTTTGGGGGAAAAAAAAAAAGGGGGGGAAAAAAGGGGAAATTTTCCCAAAAAAAATTTTTTCCAAAGGGGGCCCAAAAAAAAAAATTTTTGGGGGGGAAAAAAAGAAAATTTTAAGGGAAAAGGGGGGGTTTGGAAAAAAACCCCCAAAAAAAAAAAAAACCCAAAAAGGGGGAAAAAAAAAATAAGGGGGGAAAAAAAAAAAAAAAAAAAAAGGGGGGGTAAAAAAAGGGGAAAAAAAAAAAAGGGTTTAAAATTTTTTTGGGAAAAATTTTTAAAAAAAAAAGGGTTTTTCCCCTTTTGGGGGGGTTTAAAAAAAAAAAAACCCCCCCCTTTTTTTTTTTTGGGGGGGGGGGTAAACCCCCCTTTTTTTAAAAATTTGGGGGGAAAAACCTTTTCCCCCCCTTTTTTTTTTTAAAAAAAATTTTTTTTTATTTTTGGGGAAAAAAAGGGCCTTTTTTTAAAAAAAAAGGCCTTTTAAAAAAAACCCCCCTTTTGGGGGAAACCCCGCAACACCAACCCAAAAAGGGGGGGAAAAAAAATTTTTTCCCCTTTAAACCCTTGCCCTTTTTTTTGCCTTTTTCCTTTTTTCCCCCCCCCCCAAACCAAAATTTTTTGGTTTTAAAATTTAAGGAAAAAATTTTTTTGGGCCCTTTTTTTTTATCCTTTTTTTAAAATTTTTAAAAAATTTTTTTTCCCCCCCCCCCCCTTTTCTCCCCTTTTTTTTTTTTTTTTTTAAATTTTTTTTCCGGAAGGGTTTCCCCAAATTTTGCCCTTTTTTTTCCCTTTTTTTTTTTTTTTGTTAAATTTTCCCCCTTTCCTTTTTTTTTTAAAAATTTTTCCCGGAAACCTTTTAAAAATTTTTTACCCCCTTTTTTCCCCCCCTTTTAAAAGGGGGTTTATCCTTTCCCTTTTTTATTTTTCTTTTTTTAGAAATTTTCCTCCCTTTTTTTTTTTTTTCCCCCCGGGGGAAGGGGTTGGGAATTTTTTTTTTTAAAAATTTTTCAAATTTTTTTAATTTTGTTCCAAATTTTTTTTTTTTTGGTTTTTGGTAAATTTTCCCCCAAATTTTTTTTTTTTTTTTTTTTATTTTTTTTTGGTTTTTTGGTTTTTTGGGGGTTTTTTGGGGTTTTTTTTCCCCTTTTTTTTTTTTTTTTTTGGGGGGTTTTTTTTTAAAAAAAAAAGGAAAAAAGGGCCAAAAAAGGGGGGGTTAAAAAAAAAGTTAACCAAAAAATTTAAAAGGGGGAAAAAGTTTTAAAAAAAAAATTTCCCCCCTTTTTTTTTTTTCCCCCCAAAAAAAAAACCCCCAAAAAATTTTTGGGGGGGGGGGAAAAATTTTTAAAAAAAAAAAATTTTTTTTTTTTGGGGGGGGGGGGGTTTTGGTTAAAAAATTTTGGAAACCCCAAAATTTAAATTTTAAAAAAGGGGAAAATTAAATTTTTTTTTTTTTGGGGGGGGGGGGAAACCCCAAACCCCCCCGGGGTTTTTAAAAAAGGGTTTTTTCCGGGGGGCCCCCCGGGGGGTTTTTTTTTTGGGTTTTAAGGGAAAAAAAAAAAAAATTTTTAAACCCCCAAAAAAAAAAAAAAATTTGGATATTTCCATCCCCCCTTTTTTTCAGGGGGAAAAAAAAAATTAAAAAAGGGGGTTTTGGGAAAAAAAAAAAACTTAAATTTAAAAAAAAAAAAAAAAAAAACCCTTTTAAATTTTTTTCCCCCCCCCCCCCCCCCGGGGAAAAAAAATTTTTTAAAAAAATTTTTTTAAAAAAAATGGGTTTTTCCCCAAAAAAAATCCAAAAAGGGTTTTTTTAAAATTTTTTTTAAAAGGGGAAAAGGGGTTAAAAAAAAACCCCCCTTTTTTTTTCCCCCCCTTTTTTTTTTGGGGGGGCCAAAAATTTTAAAAAAATTTTTTTTTTTGGGGGAAAAAAAAAATTTTTTAAAAAAAAGGTTTTAATTTTGGAAAAAAAGGGTCCAAAAAACCCCCTTTTTCCCCCGGGAAAAAAACCCCCAAAAAAGGGGGGAAAAAAAAGGGGGCCCCGGGGGGGAAAAAAAAAAAAAAAATTTTTTTTAAAACCCTTTTTTCCCCCTTTTAAATTTTTTTTTTGGAAAATTTAATTTTAAAAAATTTTTTTTGTTAAATTTTTTTTTTTTTTTTGCCCCCTTTTTTCCCCTTTAAAGGGTTTGGGGGAAAAAAATTTTTTAAACTTTAAAAACCCCCCCGGGGTTTTTTTTCCTTTTTTAAAATTTTTTCCCCTTTTAAACTTCTTTTTTAAAAAAAAAGGGCCCTTTTTTTTAAAATTTTTTTTTTTTTTGGGTTTACCCTTTGGGGTTTTTTTTCCAAAAACCCCCTTTTTTTCCCCCCCGGGGGGGGGAAAAAAAAAAATTTTTCTTCCTTTAAAATTTTTTTAAAAAAGAATAAAAAATTTGGGGGGGGGAAAAAAAAAAAAAACCCGGGGGGGAAAATTAAAATTTTTTGGGGGGCCCCAAAAAAAAGGGCCCCTTAAAGGGGGCCCCCTTTGGAAATTTGGGGGGGGGGGAAAAGGGGGAAAAAAAAAGGGTTTTTTTAAAAAATTTAAAAAAAAAAAAAAATTAAAAAATTTAAAAAAAAAAAAAAACCAAAAAAATTTTTTAAAAAAAAAGAAAAAATTTTTTTTTCCTTTTTTTTTGGAAAAAGGGGGAAAAAAAATTTTTTTAAAAATTTTTTTTTTTAAATTTTAAATTTAAAAAAAATTTTTTAAAAAAAAAAAATTTTTTCCCAAATTTTTTTAAAAAAAAAAAAATCTAATTTTCCCCGGGAAAAATTAAAAATTAAAACTTGGGGGCCAAAAATTTTTTTTTAAAAAAAAAATTTTTGGGGTTTAAAAAAAAAAAAAGGGGGCCCCAAAATTTTTTTAAACCCTTGGGGAAAAAAATTTTTAAAAATTTTTTTTCCCCCCCCATTTTTCCCCCCTTTTTAAACCCCTTTTTTTAAATTTTTTTTTTCCCTTTTTTTTTTTTTTCAAACCCCTTTTTTTGGGGGGGGGTTTTCCCCTTTTTTCCCCCCCCCCCCCCAAAAATTTTAAGTTCCCCCTTTTTTTTTTTTTGGGGAAAATTTTTAAAAAACTTTTTTTCCCCCCCTTTTGGGGGTTTTTTTTTTTTTAATTTTGGGCCCTTTTTTAAAAAAAAATTTTTTTTTTTTTAAACCAAAAAAATCCCCTTTTTTTTTTTTTTTTTTAAAAATTTTGGGGGCCCCCCCTTTTTTTTTTTTTTAAAAAGAAAATTTTTTTTTCCCCCCCAAAAAAAAACCCCCTTTTTTTTTAAAAAAAAAAAAAACCCTTTGGGGAAAAAATTTTAATTGTTCAAACCCCAAATTTTTAATTTTTTTTCTTTGCCATTCCCTTTTTGCCCCTTTTTTCCCCTTTAGGCCCAAAATTTTTTGGGAGTTTATTTTTAATTTTTTTTCCCCTTTTTTTTTTTCCCTTTTTTGGGGTTTTTTCCCCCCCCCCCCCCTTTTTTCCCAATTTTTTTTTAAAATTTTTTTAAAAATTTTAAAAATTTTTTTTTTTAAAAAATTTTTTTTTTAAAATTTTTTAAAATTTTTTTTAAAAAAAAAAAAAGGGGGGGGGAAAAACCCAAAAATTTTTTTTTTAAAAAAAAAAATGGGGTTTTTCCCCTTTTTTTCACAAATTAAAACCCGGGGGGCCAAATTTTTTAATTTTTTTCCCCCCCCTAAAAAATTTTTAAAAAATTTTTTTGGGGGGAAAAACCAAAGTTTTTTTGGGGCCCCCTTTTTTTTTTTTTTAAAATTTTTTTTTGGGTTTGGGTTTTTTTGGAAAAAATTTTTTTTTTAAATTTTTTTTTTTCCCCCAAAACCTTTTCCTTTTTTTTTGGTTTTTTTGCCTTTTTTTTGAAATTTTTGGGCCCCAAAAAAAGGGGGGCCCCAAAAAGGGGGAAAAAAACCCCCGGGGGGTTCCCGAAAGGGGGGCCCTTGGGCCCGGGGTTTTTTTAAAAAAAAAAAAAAAAATTTTTTTTAAAAAAAAAATTAAAAGGGGAAAAAAAAAAAAAAAAAGGGGGCAAGGAAATTTTTAAAAAAAAAAAAAAAAATTTTTTCCCTTTTAAAAAAAAAAAAACCCCCCCTTGGGAAAAAATTTTTGGGGTTTTTTTTAAAAAAATTTTTTAAAAAAAAACAAATTTTTTCCCGTTCACACCCGGTTTGGGGAAAAGGGAAAAAAAGAAAAAACCCGGGGAAAAAAAAAAATTTTTTTTTTAAAAATTTTTCCCCCGGGGGCCCCAAACCCCAAAAAAAAAAGGGGGCCCAAAAAAAAACCCCCCTTTTTTTTCCTCCAAATTACTTTATTTTTTAAATTTTTCCCTTTTTAAAATTTAAAAAATTTTTAAAAAAAAAAAAAACCCCTTTTTTAAAAAAATTTTTTTTTTTTGGGAAAATTTTTTTTTTAATTTTTGGGGGGACAAAATTTTTCCCCCCCGGAAAATTTTTGGGGGCCCCCCCCCAAAGGGGGCCCCGGGGAGCAGGGCCCCCCCCCCCCCCCGGGGGTTTTTTTTTTAAAAAAAAAATTTTTTTTTTAAAAACAAAACCCCCCCCCTTTTAAAATTTTTAAAAATTTTTTTTAAAAAAATTTACCCCGGGGGGGAAAAACCTTTTTTTAAAAAAAAAAGGGGTTTTTTTAAAAAAAGGGAAAAAAAATTTTTTAAAAAAATTTTTTTTTTGGAAAAACCCCCAAAAAATTTTTTTTTCCCCAAACCCCCCCCAAAAAAAAAAAAACCCCCCCTTTAAAAATTTCTTCCCTTTTTATTTTAAAAAAAATTTTTTTAAAAAAAAGGAAAATTTTTTTAAAAAAAGTTAAAATTTTTAAAACCCCCATAAAACCCACCAGGGACCCCCCCAAAGGGTTTCCGGGAAAAATTTTCCCCCCTTTTTTGGGGGGGCCCCCCAAAAAAAAATTTTAAAAAAACCCCCTTTTCCGGGAAAAAATTTTTTTTTTTTTCCCCCCCTTTTTTAAAAAAAAAGGAAAGGAAAAAAAAAAAAAAAAAAAAAACGTTCGGTTTAAACTATTTGTGATGACAGTCCAAAGCTCAACTGGCGGTCTAGCTAGTTCTGCTAACATTTCGTCCATTCTCCTTAATCGACTTATAAGCACGGAGTAAGGCAGTTCACACGAAGAGGCGGTCCTTTCCCTTACCTCTCCTTTCCTTCCTTTCTCGATTCTATCGGTAGAAGAATAAGCCATGATTTGAATGAATTAATATTATTATTATAAGAAGCAATGATTATACAATAGCATACAAACTACAATCAACTATAGTTAAAACCATCATTATTTAGTCTTGCATTCATTTAACTGAGCCATATGCGATGCCAAAAAGGGGTTTAGTTTAGAATTATAATTTAACCTTACTCTCTTTCTCATTCAATGCCGAATATCATCAAAACAAGGGAGCTGGGCCGGCGAATGATAACAACAGCCGGGGTATTTCCAAAGCACAGAAAGGCAACGTAGTGAGTCGAAGACTTTCCCTGACTGATAGCGTACGCGCAGCAGAGGCGATGACGAGGGCTTTTCCAACAGCTGACTCGCGGCTGGGCTCAGTTATACAGCGTGAACAGACGACAGACAATGACGCGGGGTTTTCCAATGACGATGAACGTTGCATTGAGAGGTCCGTCAAAACACACGACGAGTTACGACGATTCCAGATCGACAGCAGCACTACGACGCGTAGAATATATTATTATCTACGTGAACAGACGTCTACTTTCTACATAATAATCGTACTTACAAATATCGGACTTATCTCACGAATTAGGCAACACTTCTGATTATCTCTCGTAGAGTGACGCGGGTAAATTCAGGCAATCAGACAACGACGATTACTTTCCACAGACTCTCTGACGAAGCGACGACTCGTAACATCCAAGCGTAGCTGTTTCATTAACGGCGCATCACGATCAACGGGGCAGACAGGGCGATACGACGTTAAGGCATCCTTTGGGCGGTTTTCCGTAGGCTATTCTTGGGCTTCCTTTCCAACGCAGAAATACAACGTACGGAACAATAGCGGGGCATCCAGGGTTTCCTCTCAGGACTGGTGATCGAATCCATCATCTCGTTTCATAGACGACTCTTCGAATCACGGTCGACGGGCAAACGACGTGGGCTTCTTTTGGGCGATCTTGGGGGGAAGGGACGTCACGAGGCAGCTTTCCTGTCGAGCTACGCCCCGGGGTACAGGCTGGTCGATCCACAGACACGGACTCCGTCACACTCGAGCATTTCTCGAATGTAGCCGCTTTTCCGTATCCAAATCCAGTTTCGACGCGCGTGGGTCCTTCCCGTGTCAAATCTCAGCACTTGTCCGACGATGCGGGTTTCAAGAGTCCTTTTATGTGCGCCAGCCGAAGCGTTCTACGTCACAAGTCCAAAGGGCACTTCTTCCAGTAGAGGCTGCTGCTGGGTTCTGATTGGCTGAGACGGGCTAAGATCGTTGCATGTATTTTTATACAGGGTAATCCGTTGATGAATGCATATATATATTTCGGTGATAACTTGTGCGGATTCTAAATCCGTACACTTCTCCCCTATCTTGAAGTCTTGAACATTCCCTTCCCATCAGTCTGGTTTCAGCGCTAATCACGCCACAGAAACAGCCCTTCTCTCTCTACTTTCTGATATCTATTCAGGTCTCTTGACAGGTCTCAGCTCACTCTTCTTGCTCTTTTTGATGTTTGTTCAGCCTTTGACATGGTCGACCATGAAATTCTACTCCAACGCATTGAGACCTCCTGTGGACTCAAAGGTTCCCCACTTCTTTGGGTTCGGTCTTACTTGTATGATCGCACTCAAATGATCATTTCTGGTGAATCCAGAACTCAGTGGGTTCCTGTTAAATTGTGTGTTCCTCAGGGCTCTGTCCTTGGACACCTCTTATTTATTTTTTACACGGCTGGTATTCCTTCCCTTTTCCCAAATCATTCGGCTATTGGCCATCTTTTTGCTGATGATGTCCAGGCATATGTCTGTGGAACCCCTTCTGCTCAACTCCTTCTTGCTAGTCACATTGACGCTCTTTCCCAGAATCTCCATCTGTGGATGTCCTCTAATCGAATTTCTTTAAATTCCTCCAAAACCCAACTTATTTGGTTTGGTACACCACATCAACTCCTGAAACTCGACTATACCTTGCTCTCTGAAAAGTTTCCGCATTTCACATTCTCATCTAGTGTCCGTGACTTGGGTGTCACCCTAGATGGCTCTCTTACCTTCACTGAACACATATCCAAGCTTACCCGCTCTTCTTACTTCCAACTTAGGCGTCTTAGAGCTATTCGCAGATCTGTTTCATCCTCTACCTTCACCTCAATTGTCCATGCTTTTGTCTGTTCTCGAATTGACTATTGTAATTCTCTCCTTGTTGGCTTACCCAAGGTTCGTCTACCTCCTCTCCAGTCCGTACTGAATTCTGCTGCCAGACTTATAGCTCGCCTTCCTCGATTCTCTCATATCTCTACATTTATGGCTGAACAACTTCATTGGCTACCTGTCTCTGTGCGCATCCAATTTAAAGTTCTCATTCTCATGCTCAAATCTCAACTGGGTCTTGCTCCAAAATTATTTTGGCAAAATACCTTTGTCACCAAAATTCTCCGCCCCCTCTCTGCCACGTCAAAGCGTCCTCTCAGATCCTCTGACCGGCTTCACCTTTTTGTTCCCCGTGCTAGTACCACAATGGCTCAATCCAGATCCTTTGTGTGCATAGGTCCCTCTCTATGGAATGGACTTCCTCCTTCTCTACGCTCTACAATCCTCTCTAGTAGCATCTCTACCTCTTTCTCTCACCTTAAAACATTCCTTTTTCCTCGGAGTACCTCGCACTGGGAGCGCTTCTGAAAGGCTTATGCTATGAGAAGCGCTTTATAAATGATCAAATACAATACAATACAATACAATACAATACAATACAATACAATACAATACTTCAATTCTCCCAGTCCTCCTATCTCGGTCAGTTGTTCACGGTTGAAGCACTTATTTCAGCCCGCTCCTCTCCCGCCCTAACTTCGCCCTTCCGTCAACTCGTCACCAAAATTTGCAAATCGCTCCGGCATAACCCTAGCTGTTTCGCCTCTCTGGAACAAACTCCCGCCAGTATTACGACAAATACCTGATTGACTGTTTCATCCCACGAACTCAGCAAAACCTCACCACTTGCTATCTAATCTCTCCACAGGTCTTACACTCAAAACTCAATCACCGCTTTTCACAAATCCTATCCTTATTTTTCTTCCCCTTACTTCCCTTCGCTTCAATTCTAAAGACTATCGACCTGAATGTCTGCATGATTGATTGACCCCTTGGATCTTGACCTGGAACCAATTTCATCACTCTGCATAGCAATTATGTTTTGACTCATCGGCGTCAGCGCCTGTGAATAAGCTGGTTCCCGCGACTTCGCTTTTGGGCGCTGTAGACATTTCGAGAATACGATTATGGTTAGGCTATAGAAACAAAAAGGCCCACTCTTATTGCACAGTCGTACATGTACATGGTCTCGTATTACGTCATGCTAATGCTCTGTCACTGTCTTTGAAACGTTGTCGTTCGTTTACTGAACGTGTAGTTTGCTATATTTGAAGCCAGTGCTTTTTCAGACGGAACGCTGCGGAACGGGGTTTTCGGAACCTTTTTCAGCTATTAAGAATAATTTAGTTAATTTAATTATTAGATAAAACTTATTTAGGTACTTTGTCATTTTTAAAACCAATAATTAAGCAATATAGGCCTACCTATTCTGATGGGAATAATGGAGAAAGGTGAAGACGCGTCGACGAACTGGAGCTGGCGCATGTTAAACTGTGGCTATAGTCTGATAAGTAAAATAAATCATTTTAATTTGAAAGACTAACGCAGTCTGACTGAAAACGCTGATCTTATAAGGAGGAATAACAGCTCATCGGCCCCTTCCCTTTCCACGAATACAAACACTGCTTCTGCTTATTCTCCTGCCACTCGGTTCAACCATGGTTCAAATGCAACAACGAATCAGTTCAATTTAAGGCCGCACGAGCCAGGCGAATCAGCTTACAGGTGTACTCTATGCATCTTTCATACGGATCATTCTATGATGTGTATGTTAGCGGCAATGCCCAACCGTATGGCGGCTTTCCAGCTAACGATTTACCAGGCAATAGCTCGATGTACATTCAGCGTGACAGGTTTGCGTCAATAGGCTTCTCTCCAACAGCGAGTAATTACCAGAGTTTTCCAGCATCTTCTGCCACTCCTCATTATCTCCAACACACAATGGTTTCATCTCCACCAAACGGCGTTGTCTTTCGCAGTAATGAAACCTTCTCTACACATGTAGCGTTACGCTATGAGCAACACGGTCCCTGTGTTACGGTGACACTGTTCCGAAAGACCGCAACGGCCTAGTTTCAGTCCAACCTATATAATATTATTATCTTCGTTTAATAGAAGACTGACAAACCGCAGCGAGTTACGTACTAGACAGGCAATTGACAAATATATGGGGTACAGTTAAAGATGGGAAGTTTACCGTTCGTTAAGAGGCGAGCGTGCGTGTGTATGCAATGCTATACTAGTAACTGTCTTTTGTAAAGTATTCTCTGTAGGGATGAGCCGATTGGCATTTTTTACCGATTTCCGATTCCGATTAGTTCGCCTGCTTTTTTCGACGATTCCGATTCCGATCCGAGTAATGGGCAATATTCACTTTTATTTGGTTCTAGGCGCTGTTTATTACTAAAAATTCAGAATGTCCACCATTTTGATGATGCTTCGACTTACAATTTTATCATTTTACACGGGTTTTCAATATTTAAGATTAAACATTACCGTAGAAGGTCGACAAAACCGATTACCGAACGGGTAATCGGCTCATCCCTAATTCTCTGTATGTTCCTCCCCCATGGCAGCGAGATATTTCGTTCTTCGTACAATGACACTCCCTTATCGGAACGGTTTGTTCCTCCTATCACGTCGACATGGTCCTTTCTCATGGTAACAATGTGAATCCTGACAAAGGTAACGGAGCTGTTCCTGCCTATCAAGGCGACATGACTCTTTCCAATCAGAATAGCATGACTTCAGGCATGTGTAACGAAACTGTTCCCTCCAATCGAAATGCCAGAGTTTCGTTTCCATCTGACCAAATCATGTCTCCACAGCGCAGTGATATATTTCCTGTACAGCAAAACGAATTGCTTATTCCTATGAATAGAACAACCGGAATAAACAACAGGCCGGGATATCTAACGGGAGAGGAAAGTTATTCCATGGTTACGGCATTCCAGTCGCATGCTGGAGTCCTGTCTCTTTATGTGGCTATGTAATATATATTGTTGTCATGTTTTTTTCCTGAGTTGCAATTAGGTATATATTTCTGTTATGTTTTGGGGTTGCAATAAATTGATTTGATTTGATTTGATTTGATTTGATAAGTACTTTGGAGCCAGACTATGGTGAGCCTTGGAGAATGAGAGGCAGTATCCCCAACCCTGGTCAGGCTGGGTCCTGGGATTCGCGCAAATCCGGTGAGTTTTTTAGGGGGGGTACCCTATGTGGTGTGTGGTTTGACATTTTACATTGAAGGTCCTCTTCTCCTCTTCCACAGTTTGTTTTCTTTTCAAAGACTAATCACTAATCAACCTGGTGACGGATTGTGCTTTACACTAAATATACAGAAGAATAGGGAAAAGTCCAATGTTGTTTATCTCTCCTATTCGCAGTGATGAGTCATGATGGGGTGACCTATTTACACCAGTCACACAGCCGCATTCCAACAGGATGTCCAAGACAACATGTGGAAATTATTAGTATGCCTGCTCTTTGAGCGACATCTTCGCCCGCCAATTCTCGCTCAACGGGTGCACGCAAAAGCAGGCATCAGTGTGTACATGTGTTTGTGTGTGTATGTGTATGTATATGTATGTGGCGTGTGTGTGGGTATAATACTTGTTGTGAAATAGATACATATAATTATACAGAGACAAAACATAGCAAACTGATTCACACTATCTTGGTTTTAAGACAAGGGAACAAAAATATCTATGAATTAATACTCCTTCGCCCGCCAATTCTCGAGAGCAGTGGGAGGCCGTTCCCGCGCATTCCCACCCACTTTAACCCCGAGTACAGTCGTTTAAAGCAGTCGGCGTTCTGTTTCTATTGTCGATTGTTCACCAGTAAAACTGCATCAACACTGCTTGGCTTCCCGATTCGGTAGTTGAATCCTTCTTGCTTGGTTTGTATACCATTTGTAAACTATGTATGCTAATTGTTTCTGGTCAGCAATCTGTTTACCCTAAGGCTTGTGGCGTTCTTTGATATTTAATTTGTTTTCTAGTTTTTATATTAATTTCAATAAATGTCGGGTTTGCTAATATTATCTGTAGTCAAACTCAAATACGGTTCAAACTAGGCCTACATCTTAAACCTCGGGGTAGCACGGTCCTTGCACGGGGACCTTAAATGGTGTGGCGTACATTCGAACGGGCGAGCAGTGATGAAGGATGTAAGCCAATCAATTCATTGAAAAATGAGCAGGGTCGAGGCCGTATACGGACACTATACGAAAACGCGAACATTTAACATTTAGCTACGAGTCACAGTTGGCTCCTATCAGCGCTGAAATAATAGAACAATTTTGTTCCTATGACAGCTTAAAATGCCACCATTACAGTATGAAAATTCAAAAAAATTTAAAGTGGGGGGGGGCACATCCCCTCCCCAAACCCCTCCCCTGCTCGGCGCTCCGCGCCTCAGCGATCGTCCTTCGGACGCTCATTTCTCTGTCCTCCCATGCCTTGCCCCCCAACCTTGAAGCTCTGGCGACGCCACTGCAATGGGCAACCGCCTTACATACCCCAAGTCCCCAACCACAATCAATGGAACCAGCAACCGTCTTCTATGGTCCCACCAATGCCACCATTAGTGTCCAGTTCCCCGAGGAATCTCAGGCAATCGAAGACGAATAATCTTAAAAGCTACTAACTTCACTTATTCAAACAAATGACGATACTTCGCTATATCCCTCATCTATAGTTTTCCCACTGGAAACCCTCTCCCAAGGTCTCTGGAAGCGCAAGCCAGCGATCTTCCAACCGGTCAGGAGCAGCACCGTCAATCCTTGCAATACCAGTATCGAAACAGTCTGATGGTCAACAGAACGAATGCAATGCTGGTAAAACATTGTTCCAATTTAATGCCTCCCACATACGAGTCAGCCGTGCAGAACAACGGTCTCGCCTCAACGGGCAACGGGAGAATCTCCACCCCGTGCGCCAGGTCGTCGCAACCTAGCAGTCAGAAGGTCACTATTCGCAGACTATTCGCACCATCCAGGACTGTGAGCCGGTGATGAAACTGGCGAATTCGGCTTTCATAGTAGGCCTACGCGCACCGTTGTACGGAAAGAGGGTATTCCATCTGTTGAAGAACAATACGTTGTACGTTCTTCTGGAGTCGCTACAGAGAACCTTCTTTAAAGGCTGTTCCTTGGAGTCGTGGTTGTACATGCTGGACGTGAACTGCGGCGCCAAGACCATCAATCTGACCGAGGAAGAGGAGACCGCGTTCATCGAATGCTACCGGCTTTCCTGTGATCGTCTTCACTGCAACAATGGCTCTTTGATGAAAAGACATTTAAACTTATTTACTTTACTAATCAGGAACTTGGTCCATTTTGGCTCATCTGCCCTTTGTAGGCTTTGTGTGCCAGATACATTTTTAGACTTCATTTTGTCGTTGCCGTTGAAACCCTATGCATAATAAATGAATGCATGTAATCAAAAAGATTCGTAATACTCTGTAATTGTACAATGTACATTGTTGTTTTATGTGCATTCTTTTAAGTTTTAGCAACAGAATAACGAATGTTATGAAGACACTTGTTTGCAAAGAGTTAACGACTGTTACTTTTCTGTTAATGATGGCATAAATAATTATAATATTTGTTTTATTATTATTATTATTATTATTATTATTATTATTATTATTATTATTATTATTATTATTATTATTATTATTATTATTATTATTATTATTATTATTATTATTATTATTATTATTATTATTATTATTACTGTTATTGCTGCTGTTGTTGTTGTTGTTATCTTCTCATAAGAAGGCTTTGTCTCTGCATTGTGGATCGGCGACTCTAAATTTACATGGTCACTTCTCGCACAATAATTTGCAAAATGCACAATGCACATACATGTTTGAATGAGCCTTTCTTTCTAACGCTGTTCTGAATGATCCGCTTATTTGCAGATCTTCCGCGATCCGCCAACTATAGTGTGTTAGGGTGTGTAGAGTGTCTATGGTTAGATTCGTTGACATTTGTCTGAAGGTGTCTTTGGACTGTGACGTCACTCACAGCCTCGTCTACAACCATGTCACTCCCATCTTTCCAGTGGAAGCAGGATGGAAGAATCGTCGGTCTTCACTTTAACTGCATCCGTCTGCATTCTATAGGATGCACGTAACCTTCAATCATGGTGTAGGCCTAGGCCTGCATATTTTGTTGTCAAGACAGGATATGAACGGAATCTGAAATGAGAATCCAGAAAAGAAAAAATTCCAGACAGAAAGCCTTTGGTGATACATGCATATACGTGTGGGTATATATCTAAAGTCGTTTAGAGCGTTCACAAGGAATTAGAAAATGAAGGCCACCCTCATTCTACCCATAGATGCGCCTATGCCATTGCAAAAACAAGCATTCCTAGTGCCGCAACATTTAGCACTACAAATTTCACCCCAGGATCTTGCAGGCTCTAGTAACCTGTAGGAATATATAAATGCTTATAGTTTCTACTTGACACCTACAGTAGATAATCTGACCTCTTAAGATAGGCTATGTGTATTAAATCGTGCATGGGAAGAGCAACAGGAAAGAACGAATGCCACTATTGTCATGACAGGTGAGATTCGCGGTGTGCTGCACACTCTTATCTCCGTGAGTTCTACTAACCAACGGACACGCGTCGCCCAGCCTGCTCAACATTCGGAGTTAGGTAAAATTGTAGAGATGAGCTGTATGTTGTTCTTACGAGACGACACCAGATCTGGTCTAAAGCGACTTCTGCTCTCTGTTTTCTTAGCACCACAAAGAGGTTTAGCGTTAACCATTGGTTAATGCATGTTTAACCTTTAAACATCGATGTCTGATGTTAGGATACCATACCATGGCCAAACCGTGTAAAGACATTTTTTGTGTTGGTAACAAACACACGAATTGTGACCTAAACCCGCTGAAACAGCCAAGTCTTATGACCTGCTTTGGTGATTAGAAGTTATACGCAAAGAGGTAACAATATTTTATAAATTTCATTGAGTTTGCACATATGAATATTCTGGCCACATTAACATTTGCAAGTCAATTACATGTAATGTAAATGTAAATCGTCGAAATATATCTTGGCGCCACATAAAAGCCGCGTCTGGGAGACCAGTTAATTCATCGGCGTTATGACGATACGCTAAAAATATCGCAAGCGTTATATAAATTCTGTTTCTTAGGAAATTGCTCACTTGACGTCATAGCTGTTTCCTAGGCAATGCGTATATCGTCACGCATTTAATTTAAGGGTTTGTATCTATCGGTTACATTACACACAAATGTCCAAGAACAGAACCTACACATTGCATTCAACCAGTCACTAAGGTGATTAATTCAATGATTATATCCAATCAATCCTGTATTCTCTTATATCCTACCGATGTCGGCTTTAAAATTAAATTATTATTTTTTAGGCCCATATTATTATTGTTATTTTTTTATGCCCCAAGGTAAAAATGATCCCTCAGGGACTTCACGATTAGCCTAGTAAAATTGTAAAAGGTCTGCTGGAACGGTAGAACTCCTCGGGTTCGGGAAGAAGGCGTGCGTAGGTTATTATTAGGCTATTATTATTATTTTTATTATTATTATCATTGTTGTTGTTTTTTATTAGTAGGCCTATCCTATTACTACAAGTAGGCTATTATTATTATTACGCATTTACTCAGCGCGCCACTATCTAAATGACCAATCATCAATCGATGACGCTGAGCAACTCTGAGTGAAAGCCTTGCTGAAGAATCACACGCAGTAGGCCTAACCGTCTGTCTCAGAGGAGATTCGAACTCGTACTCTCCGCTTTACTATGCAAGCGCTCTAACCAATCGGCCACCGCGTCCCAATTATTATTTAAATTTACTTCCCCAGAGTTGACCAGCAGGATCTGACTGACTTTTGAATGGATTGTCTGAGTTTGTCTCAACTTTCGTCCCTCGATGCTAATGATTTCTTTCACTTGACCTCCGTTTAACCCCTGCCAAACTTCCTTCCTCTGAAGACCATGCAGTCACTTCTCCGCGACGATTCGGCCAAAATTGCGCGACGTCATTTATGGACGGCCCCGTACTAATAATGAAATGTACATAATTTAAACTCTCTAAAAACACGAATACCGTGACTACATCGATCGCATTGTATGTATGCATATAGCCTATGCTGGCTATG
This sequence comes from Aporrectodea caliginosa, assembly GCA_020284085.1. Lineage (NCBI taxonomy): Eukaryota > Metazoa > Annelida > Clitellata > Crassiclitellata > Lumbricidae > Aporrectodea > Aporrectodea caliginosa. Next base: position 1,024,771 of record JACEVL010000204.1, read on the forward strand.
CAATGCATGAGTGTATGTATAGCCTACATCATGTGTGCATGTAATATGTCCGTATGTTTGTATGCATGCATGCGTTTACGTTTGCGCGTATAGGCTATACACTGTTATACAGTATGTGTGTATTATTGTGTGTAACTATGCATGTATGTATGTATGTATGTATGTATGTATGCATGCATGTATGTATGTATGTGTGTATGTATGTATGTATGTATGTATGAATGTATGTATGTATGTATGTATGTATGTGTATGCATGTATGTATGTATGTATGTATGTATGTATGTATGTATGTATGTATGCATGCATGTAATGTATGTAATGTAATGTGTGTATGTATGTATGTATGTATGAATGTATGTATGTATGTATGTATGTATGTATGTATGTATGTATGTATGTATGTATGTGTGTGTAATATGTATGTATGTATGTATGTATGTATGTATGTATGCATGCATGTATGTATGTATGCGTGTATGTATGCGTGTATGTATGTGTATGTATGTATGTATGTATGTATGTATGTATGCATGCATGTATGTATGTACGTGTGTATGTGTATGTATGTATGTATGTATGTATGTATGTATGTATGTGTATGCATGCATGTATGTATGTATGTATGTATGTGTATGTATGTATGTATGTATGTATGTATGCATGCATGTATGTATGTATGTGTGTGCATGTATGTATGTATGTATGTACGTGTGTATGCATGTATGTATGTATGTATGTATGTATGTATGTATGTATGTATGTATGCATGCATGTATGTATGTATGTATGTATGTATGTATGTATGTATGTATGTATTATGTATGTATGTACATTGATTGTAATGCATGTATGTATGTGTATGTATGTGTGTATGTATGTATTGCATGTATGTATGTATGTACGTGTGTATGCATGTATGTATGTATGTATGTATGCATGTATGTATGTATGTATGTATGTATGTGTGTGTATGCATGTATGTGTGTATGTATGTATGTATGTACGTATGTATGTATGCGTATGTATGTATGTATGTAGGCCTATGTATTACAGAGACGAGTTGTACGTATCATTGGTGTGAAATCAATGATAACTAACAGTGCAACTGTGCAAGTAGATCTATTATAGTGTACTATAAGAATTCTTAATATCCCTCAGAACAATAAATTGCAAAACTGTGAATTTATGTATCGCTTGATTCGCTTCGACAACAAATCTATTCGCCAATCTTCAATCGCTTCTTCTCTAATATCTCTTATACTCATTCTCACTATAGGCTACAAGATCTCTCGATACCCTTGATGGAACCTATGCCCTCACTAATACTCGTTATTTTACCATCAGATGCGCTGGTCCTCCTGCCTGAAATTAACTTACCGGTAGGCCTACCGGTCACTGAGCAATCTCCAGAATCTTGTTCTGCTTAAAAGAGAGGTCAGAGTCTACCTCCTTGCTCTGTCTAAATATGGTTACTCATTGTTCTAGCACAATTAGTTAAGTGACCTAGTTAAGTATTGTTAGTTAAGCTAATTATTTCTTATTATTTTTTTTTCTTTCTGACACTACTATTTATGTTTTTATGTAGGCCTATACTTAACCGTCATCCCGCTGCTCACATGGTACACGGGTATCCCTAACTTAGCGGGACTTCGGTACTTTTGGGTATCCGATTGTTTCCTTCGAAAGTTAGGCCTAATATGCTAATCATTTGATCTGACTGCTTTAAATTTCCGAACTCATGATCAGTGATTATTCTATATGACTACTTGTGAATCTATTTTCTGGAAACTATAAAAGGATTGATTGATTGATTGAATGATCGATGCATGAATATGTGTATGTATGCATATGTATGTGTGTGTGTGTGTGCGCGCGCGTGAGTGCGTGCGTATGTATGTCCTTTACACAGTATTATGTATGAACATACACAAATACATATATTATGTTAGTCGGCCAGTCTTCTATTTGTCATTAGCTTTAATCCGTTGCGCAGAGAAATTTGGATGAAGGAGAAGGGCGACGCTAATCATCTCCTCTAATCATCTCCTCTAATCATCTCCGCTAATCAGCTCTTTGTTATAGCACAGCGTAATTATACAGGTACATAGGCGTAAACTTGTCGAAAATATTTGGAGGGCCCATTGCCCTCCCCTCCGACGAAAGGCTACAGCCTATAGGTATACAGGCCTTGCAGGGCCAAACAGGGGCCCATTCGGGACCCCTGCCTCCGAGCCCACGCTACGCCACTGATGCACTATATGCCATACAGGTATCTAACATAATTACGATTTACGACTACGATTTCTCTTTGGACTGTTCGGTCAGTATATATAAATTATTATTAGAACACACAGCGTATACAATGTTACGTTTAAAAGTAACAAGACTTATTGGGCTCAAGATGGTATTTTGGTTTTAAACCGTGGTTCCTACATAGACCTGACAGCGTTCGAATCTAGAAAGTGGTCCAGAGAGAATGTTACTATTATTATTTTAATATTTCGAGTATTGCTATATAGGCCTACAGGTCCAGAGTCTGCCATAGATATTTCCCAGGTCATAGCCCAGCAGTTCAGGCCCCCGTGCACCAGCCTGCACCCCGAGGTATATCAGCCCCAGAGCCTTGAGCGTCCCGTTGTAGGGTTAAAGGTCGGGCAGACAGAGCTAGTCTGTATGAGCGTTCCGCTGGCGCTATTGACCTTCAGTGATCCTCAAATGCACACGTATGGCAACTTACATGTAGCTGTGTCAAAAAGTCGAACAATGGAGAATACTGTACTTATTGGAAAACTCGAGGTTTATTTTCAGAAGATTAGCTCTGGCAAACATTTGTCACTATCTAACACCGAAGTATCATGAATGAAAACAGAAAAAGCAAAGCAATAGTTTTCGTTAATTATGCAAACAGTTTCGAAAATATTAGTCCTACTAGCTAATTTAGATGTCCTTGGCAAGCCTGTTGCTTTTGTCCAGGGCTCTATGTTGCCCGACTTCAACCAACTAATAACATACTTCTCGGCATTCCATAGGCAGGGCCGTTTTAAGTTCGTCGTAGGCCCTAGGCACTCATGCTTTCTTAGGCCCCAACTGCACAAGCGAAAATCTGTACATAACTAGGGGCCAGATTTTTTCGGGGGCGGATTTTTGCATTTTGAGTTATAACTCAAACGTTTTTATTACTGGGGAGCCAGCGGCAAACTTTTTCCAGCAAGTGGCGGGCCAGGGTCCCGAAGGCGCCTGAGCAAATTGGGGTAGGGATCAGGGAGGGAGCTCGGTGAGCTCATCCCCAGAATTTTTTTGCAAACCAAATCTTAAATGGTGCAGTTTTTAGCATAGGCCTACAAACAGTCAAATTAGGTTTAACAATTTTAATTTTGACCTACATTATCGGTCACAAACATCATATAAAACGCATTAAGCCTTAAAAATGTCAAATTTAAAATTTTATTCTCAAAATGTAGTCTTTAGGCAATACTCCGCGGGCTAGAAATAAATCGTAGGGGGGACAAGAAATGGTCCGCGAGCCGGATCTTTGACTGTTTGATGTAGGAACATTAGGTGCCTACAAAGTAATGTACGGTAAAGAAGTATACTGGCGCTGCAGAAGCTAGGCTGAGAGATAGGGATGGCGTTGGACCCTGGATCTGCAACAGACGTGGACCTAAGATCGGGATGGCAGCTGGAAGCCGAGCTGTGTGTAGACGGCAAGAGGGAGGAGGCTGACGAATAGGGAACAGGCAGTTGCCAGCGACGGGCCTCGTCCAATAGGAGTCGTTGGAAGAGGCTACATGCAATTTTAGCATACAAGACGCGAGGACGCGGACAACTCTGGGCAGTCTGAAGAAGTCGCCAACCGGGTGACTAGTCCTAAAGAATCCGTAGCAGCGGTTGATTTACGAGTCGCGAAACGCGCAAAGTAACGAACCGGGGATTTAGGACAGACGGAGTCGATTCAGATGTGCCGGAGGGAATTTCAGTCTACTCCTTAAACGGATGCCTGCGAAGGGAGCGCAGGAATAGCGTCACGACGACGGGTTATTTGTCGAATGCAGCCAAAGATCACTAAGAGCCACGGGCCTGGTGTATCGTTGCGATTCGATAGGTGATAAAGCAGAGTAACGGGTTACGAATTCACCGAGTCTACGGATCGAATTTGGGTATCGTCTGAATACTGTGGATTATTGGAGACAAAGGGTGACGCTCCGGTCTTGGCGAAGAGATTACGAAGGGAATTTCCCTACGCCGCTGCAGAGCCTGAACGAGGTATAGTACTGTACACTGCGAGTGAGCACTGGAAACTTGCAGCTAAAGATAGCAACGCAGCTGTGGCAGAAATGATAATAATAACAGTAGAACATATCTAACCGTATAGAGTACGCACCCCTAAGCCACGCATGACTGTGAATGAATGCTGTGAATGATTAACGATAGGATTGCATTACTGTATTATTGAATTAGCATTGTTCTGTTAAACTTATCTGTACTAGACATTATATTGTTAGTTGCTTAATATAATCTTAAAAATGGCTTCACCGTCTAATTCTCTTCCAGAAAGAAACGGAGAAGAGGAAGAAGATCTACGAAGCGAAGCTTCGCAGACCGAATTTAGGTCCGCCGAGACGTTAGACAGAATGATGGCCTTGCTGGCCACTCTGACTGGCGCGGTGACACAGGTACAGAGAGAGGCAGAAGAGAGGCAGAGAGAGGCAGAGGAGAGACAGTTTGGTCTGATGAATCGTATGATGGATCGTTTGGAAGAGATGGAGAGAAATGAAGGGGGCGGGTAGTAACTTTTACCAACCACCCTGCGTCAGAAGGACGTAGGACCGTCAGTCCGACGGTGGGCCTTGCCACTGGAAGTAGATGGGCCACCTCGTCAGTAGAAGAACCAGAAAGAAGACGGCCTGCTCCGCCGTTTTGCCCTTCGGTAGCGCCTAGGGAAGAGATAGCAAGAGCGGGAGCCAGTGTAGAAGAAGCGAGTACGTCGCGTGACCGAGCGAAGGCGCACGCAAACTCCCACCTACCCTACAATGACGTGCGAGGATGTGATGAATTCTTTAATGATGTTGCTCCTAATGAAAATAGATTTGTAGGAAGGGATTTTAATGTGAATGATGCAAATGTTGAAAATATGGTTGAAACAAATATTCGTGATGATCTGTATGATGATTTGTTGAGAAATGAAGTGAATGAAGCGAATGGAAGACTCGTTGTAGCCCAGAAAAGCGGCCAGAATGAGCTATATAAATTGAATGATGGAAGAATGCCATTACAGTTACAATACATTCAGGACAGGGATATCATTACGGTCGCCAACCGACCGTACCACATTATTGACCAGTGGCCCTCAACACATCATAACATACCCAGGGATCACACACAATATGGCCCAGTAGAGAACACAAGAGAAATGGCTAATGCACAAATAAGGCAGACCTCTGAATCTGGAGGTATGCCAAGAATGCAGAACAGTTACACGGTGTCTGTGCCAAGCGAATCTGGACTACGTACTGCTGTAATAAATGGAGTCGTCGGAGAAACGGTTACGCAAAATTCGATGCAACGCGTGGATCTGGATTATTCTAACGTCGTCAGTCAGCCGGAACAAAGGAATTCTGTCGAAAGACGCGACGAATTTCTCATGAGTCGCAGTTATGTGCCAACCAGTTCAATTTTGCCTTCACAAGGAAACCAATACAATCAAATACCAACCACCGCACCCTTGCGCCATCTGACGAATGCATGGCCAACATTGAACCATGTTGCTGCTCAGACTTTCAACCCAATAAATAACAATTCCTATTCACTCGCCAGAGCAAAGGAACCGCAATCTAACTACGTTCACTTACCTATCGTAATAAATCAAAGTTCTGTCGCGACTCAAACCTATAACTCAGATACAGTTCTATCTCTAGAAAACGTTGCTGCTGTGTCTACAACTGTCAAAGACAGTCACGTAGATAAAAATAAAAGTAGCTTGCGTCTGGGATCGTACAGCGGATCTTCGTCGGTCGATCAATTTCTGATGCGTCTGGCCATATGCAAACAGACGTATAATTGGACTGATAGCGAAACAAAAAATCAATTAATCTGCGCACTTACTGACTCTGCCGCAATGCTAGTATTAAAAACGGATCTGGAGCCATCGACGTCGGCCGAGGAATTAATCAGGAGGCTGAAAGAAAGGTTCGGTTCAGAGCATCTCGTGGCGCTACATCAACTGCAATTAAATACCAAAAGGCAACAATCTAATGAGGGTCTAGCCCAATTAGCAGCAGAAGTGCGGCGTTTGAGTTGTTTGGCATACACGGGACCTCGCAGCCATCATAGCGATTCTATAGAAACTCGTGCGTTTGTTGATGCGATTTCTGATCGATCGTTAGCATTAGGGGCCTACGTGTTTTGGAGGCATCCCCGGCTAATTTAGACGAGGCAGTGAAACACGCAATTAGGCTAGAAGGGTTTCAACGGGCTGAATTGGATCATGAGAGGCAGTACGGCAGGTTCGGTGCACGGATAAAAACTGTCAGAGAGGAAGAGGCGCCGTTGCAACAAAGATTGCAGAGAATGGAACAAAAGTTGAATCGTCTGGAATCTACGCAAAATAATAAATCTGACCGTTGGCAGAGTGACGTCAGCAGACAAAACCCTCCGAATAATTGGAACTCTTTCGGACGGCCAAATCGGAACTGGACCGGGCGGGGTCAACAACAACAATGGAGCGGCTATCGTTATGAGGGTCCAGGCCAGCAGCGACGTCACGACCAATACCGCGACGCGCCACCTGTCCACTGGGAAGGGAACGGAAACCCAGGTCATTATGATGCTGCAAATAATACAGTACACTACATTCAGGGCAGTGAAAGTGCATATGTGAAAATGGCGTTGAACGGGAAAGAGGCGTTCTGCTTGATTGACTCTGGGGCGCAAATTTCTTTGGCGCCAGAGCGATTAATACGAAAGAAGGATATAAAACCTACCGATCAGCATATCTACGCGGCCAATCAAACCAGGATTCAGATTTCGGGGGAGACCGAGTTGAAACTGCAATTACACGGAAGACCGATTCGCGTAAGGGCGTTAGTGACCCGCCAAATTGAAGAAGTCTTGTTAGGGTTCTCTTTTATGAGAGAGCATGATGTTGTGTGGCGTGCAAAAGAAGAATGGATAGAAATTGACGGCCAAAGAGCGCAGTTGCATTTTCGGCCTAGTGCGTCACATATTCGCCGTGTGGCAGCAGCAAGAGATGTGTTGGTTCCAGCGTACAGCGAAGCGGATGTGGCCGCTTACGCCATCCTGCCAAATTTGAAATCAGATGAATCGTTTTGGGCTACAAAACCCACAATTCTCAGCACCGGACTCGTAATAGCCGGAACGCTCTTACCAAAACGTGAAACAGACTTGACGCTGAGAATTATGAATCCGACGGAACGCGCAATTCGTCTAAAGAAAGGCATGAAATGTGAAATAGCTGCTGTAACCGTATGCGAGTCTGCAGTGCATGAGGGAAATTCAAATGGATGCGCCGCTGTTCGCCAGGTGGCAGCACAAGAAGTCGAGGCAGCCTTAAAGCCACTGTGGGAGAACATAGATGCAACCGTACCGTCTGAAATTAAAGAGAAATTACGCGTGATTCTGTTAAAGCATAGCAGCGCATTTTCTGTGAACGAATGGGACTTGGGATACACGGATGTATTGATGCACACGATTGAAACCGGCGCAGAAGTGCCAGTGAGGCAAGCACTTCGTCGCCAACCGCTGTTAATGATTCCTGTCGTGGATGACCACGTTCAGCAGATGCTTAATTCAGGTTTAATTGAACCATCGTCTTCTGATTGGAGTAGTAATGTTCTGATGGTCCGAAAGAAAGATGGAACTTTGAGATTCTGTGTGGATTACAGAGCGCTGAATAATAAGACGAGGCAAGAAATCTACCCTCTACCATTGATCAATGAATGTTTGGATTCTTTGGGGGGCAGTACCTGGTTCTCGACTTTTGACCTTCGCGCCGGATATCACCAAGTAGCACTGGATCCGAAGGACGCTCATAAGACTGCCTTCGTGACCCGTCGAGGCAGCTTCCAGTTTCGCGTTCTACCATTCGGACTGAGCGGAGCACCCGGATTCTTTTCGAGGATGATGAATCTCGTCCTGTCTGGTCTGAATTTCGAAACTTGCCTCGTGTATTTAGACGATATCGTAATATTCGCGTCTGACCTTGAGACTCATCTGGAACGATTGGTGAAGGTGCTAGTGAGACTGACAGAAGTCAACCTTAAGCTGAAAGTCTCAAAATGTCACGTGCTTCAAAGGCAAGTAATGTTCCTAGGCCATTTGGTAAGCGGCCAAGGAATTGAGACGGATCCTCAGAAGACGAGCGCAGTAAAAGACTGGCCAACGCCAACTATACCCCGCAGTCGATCGAGTCGAGTGTATGCGATCGACTTGGCTCGGCCGACGATCGACTCGATCGACTTCGTCGACTCGCCGACCTTTCGACGACTTGATCGACTTGGCTCGGACGACGATCGACTCGATCGACTTCGTCGACTTGGACTGTAGTCTCTTGGCCAAAATTGCTAACGACTGTTGCATTCTTATATTCCAGTAACCTAAATTACTCATGTATTTCAATTATTGCACGCTTTTCCTCAAAAAAAAAATGGTTATAACAGTTCTATTAACAACTGTAATTGCAGTTATAACTTATATAGCTCTGGTGTATAATGTACAAAGCTGTCAAAGCATCAACTGTAATTGAACTGGTAAGACAATTCAGGTATTATAATGACATCGTTTCTGCCTGTGGCTGACTTGTAAGGATTAAGCCTCGCTAAATCTGTCGACTTGATCAGCTAGGCAGCTAGGCTACAATGGAATCTCCTATATAGGCCTACGGTACGGACGTACGGTACATAAATTAGTACCAGCTCAGCAAAATATAAGACGGCAGTAGAGGACGTGTAATATCTATCTATATAGGCCCTATAGTTAAACTGTGAAAGAAAGTATCTCTATAACTTCCACTAATAAGAAAGCGCCAAGAGGTTCATTAGGCCTATTTGCAGTGAACTTCATATTAGGTTCATACGGTAGTTGTGTGTTTACACAAAATTACGTCATTATATCATAAGGTCTGTCACTTTGTGAAGAAATAGTAAGTAAAATATTTCAGAGTCGAGTCGAGTCGAGGAAATAACGATCGACTCGACTTGGCCGGATTTACGATCGACTCGATCGGCGAGTCGATCGAGTCGACCATTTTTCGATCGACTCGACTTGGCCGAGTTTATGATCGACTCGATCGATCGACTCGATCGGCTGCGGGGTATAACGCCAACCAAGTTAAAAGAATTACGAGCATTCATGGGGCTGTGTTCATATTATCGTCGATTTGTGCCAGACTTTGCACAAATAGGACGACCGCTTCACGCAATGACAAAGAAGGACGTCCGGTTCTGTTGGTCACCGGAATGCCACGCTGCTTTCAATCAGCTGAAAGAGAAGCTGACGCAGGCGCCAATCCTGGCACTGCCTACGAATGATGGAGCTTACGTGTTGGACACGGACGCATCAGACGGCGCTATAGGAGCAGTGCTGTCTCAAGTGCAAGACGGAGTCGAGAGAGTGATATGTTACGGGAGTAGAGTGTGCACCACGGCTGAACGGAACTATGACGTAACACGACGCGAGTTGCTGGCGATTGTGTACTTTTTAAAGACTTTTCGTCATTATCTGTTAGGCAGGAAATTCTTGTTACGGACAGATCACTCCGCGTTGCAGTGGCTTCGTCGAATGCCTCTACCAGTTGGACAGCAAGCGAGATGGTTGAATCTGATAGCAGAGTTTGATTTCGAGGTGAAACATCGCGCAGGCAATTTGCATACTAATGCGGATGCTCTATCGAGGAAACCGCATTTTGTGAGCGTAGTGAAGGGAACGTTGTCGCCATCTGCTGAACACTTGGAATTGCCAGATGACTGGAGCAGTACAGTTATTGCAGCTGAGCAACAGGCTGATCATGATCTAGGATGGATCATACAGCGTAAATTGAACTCTGAAGCAGCACCGTTACCTGATGAAATAAGAGGCATGAGTGCAGTGATTAAGAAATTAGTGGCACAATGGCCGCAATTGGATCTTCAAGCAGGGCTTTTGACGAGACACTGGTTAGACGCAGAGGAAGGTAAAGTGCGGTGGCATCAGCTGATTCCACCGATAAAACGGCGATCTACGCTCATCAAATTGGCTCATGAAGGGATGACAGGAGGTCATCTGGGGATTCGGAGGACAATGGCGCAAGTGCAACGGAGAGCTTACTGGCCGGGATGGACTGGAGATGTACAGTTACAACTGCGCCAATGCGTTCCCTGTGCACGTTACATACGAGGCAAACCGAAGCATCAAGGGCTGTTGCAGAACATGGTCGTTGGAAACGTCGGAGAAGTGATTGGAGCAGATTTAACAGGGCCACATGCAGTGTCATCTGGAGGACACAAGTACATACTTACTATTATCGACCATTTCAGCCGTTTTGCTGAAGCTGTTCCGCTGCGCAACCAAGAAGCGTTGACCGTCGCAAGAGCGATGACGGACCATTGGATAACGCGCTACGGCTGCCCGATTCAGATTCTAACCGACCAAGGACCGTGTTTCGAGGCCGCATTGTTCAAGGACCTGTGCAACCTGCTTGGAATTGATAAGATTCGGTCTTCTTGCTACAAGGCATCAACTAACGGATTATGCGAACGTCTGCATAAAACTCTTAATTCTATGATTGGAAAAATGGTGGCCGAAAACCACAGGAATTGGCCGTCTGTTCTGCCCATTGTGATGGCTGCGTACAGGTCGGGCATTTGTCGGAGCACGGGATTCAGCCCAAACAAATTGTTTCTCGGTAGGGAATTGGTAGCGCCATTGGACTTGGTCATGGGCGACTGCTACCTGAAGGAAGACGCTCCTGAGTGTCATGAATACGTCTACGAGCAAGGCCAGCAAATTCAGTCTACGTTTGCAATGGCAAGAGAAACTATGCAGAGACAGGCTGAAATACGAGCGCATGGCTACAATATGAGAGTTCGTCCGGCTACGTTCGAAGTAGGCCAGTTTGTGTGGATGTACTACCCACGCCGGCGTCAGGGATTGACTGAGAAATGGACCAGCTACTTTATTGGGCCATTTAAAATAGAGCGCCAAATAAATTCGGTGCTGTATCAGATCAGGAAGTCTCCGAGAAGTCAGGCTCGTATCTGTTACGTGGATAAGTTGAAGCTTTATTCTGGAACGGCCCCTGCAATATGGAACGGCAAAGCAGCAGAAGTGGACTTGTCGCCGCTGGAGAACGAGGAACAAGAGGAGGAAGCAGCTGTTGAGGAGCGGCCGAAACGGAACGCGCCGCTGCCAGCTCGATTCCGGGACGACAAATAACGGAATTCTCTGTGCTGAATAATAAAATTAAGAACTCTGCCGATAGATGTAGGCCTGCGATTGAAAAACAGAATCGTCGATATTCTGTGTATAATTATGTAGCTGTAAGCGCAAGTTAGAGAGACGATGCCACGAAGTTCAAGTGTGCATAACGATAGAATGTAGTGAGAAGTAGAATTATCTGATGTTAAGCGAATAAGTATAAATATGCATATTAATGAAGCCATGTAGGATTAACAGGAAAATGTATTGAATTGTATGATTAGGCCGAACTAGGCTCGTGTATTGAAGCAGAATTATCATGTTTAGCTAAGGACATTACTGTTGCTAGTGGAATTGAATTGAAGATGAATTGCGATGTGATTGCCGCAGCTGAATTGAAGATGAAATGAATTGTATGACTTATGAAGCGCTATGTATGTGCCATGAAGTAGAATTAGTATTGTTGATTAAGAAATTACTGTGGTTGAAGTATGATGAAGATTACGATGATTAAGATTTGTGTAGTAACGATGAATGTGCTAAAAGGTTTTGCTATTGCTGAAATTGAATATTAATTGCGATGTGGTAGAAGTTTTATGTAGAATTGTGCTAATTACTGTTATTGATGGTGGACTGAACTATATGATGACATGAGGCAATGTATAAAAGCGAATGATTAAGATGATTAAGGTGATGAAGTTGAGAAAGATTAGTAGATGCGTAAATGATTGCAATTTTGAGGAACTTGCATTGCGCAATGATGTTAGTGATAGTCTGAACTGAAATGATATGATGATGTTGCAGAATGGCAGATGTTGCATGATCGCATGAGTGAAAATGATATAAAAATATGGCTGCAGTAGGGTATAGAAGACTGACGTGTAGAACTGTTGTTAAAAAGGATTTTTAAGGTTGTGTTTCTCCCAATACGGTAGAAAACGAAGAGCGGCAGTTCGGGAGAGTTGTAGGAACATTAGGTGCCTACAAAGTAATGTACGGTAAAGAAGTATACTGGCGCTGCAGAAGCTAGGCTGAGAGATAGGGATGGCGTTGGACCCTGGATCTGCAACAGACGTGGACCTAAGATCGGGATGGCAGCTGGAAGCCGAGCTGTGTGTAGACGGCAAGAGGGAGGAGGCTGACGAATAGGGAACAGGCAGTTGCCAGCGACGGGCCTCGTCCAATAGGAGTCGTTGGAAGAGGCTACATGCAATTTTAGCATACAAGACGCGAGGACGCGGACAACTCTGGGCAGTCTGAAGAAGTCGCCAACCGGGTGACTAGTCCTAAAGAATCCGTAGCAGCGGTTGATTTACGAGTCGCGAAACGCGCAAAGTAACGAACCGGGGATTTAGGACAGACGGAGTCGATTCAGATGTGCCGGAGGGAATTTCAGTCTACTCCTTAAACGGATGCCTGCGAAGGGAGCGCAGGAATAGCGTCACGACGACGGGTTATTTGTCGAATGCAGCCAAAGATCACTAAGAGCCACGGGCCTGGTGTATCGTTGCGATTCGATAGGTGATAAAGCAGAGTAACGGGTTACGAATTCACCGAGTCTACGGATCGAATTTGGGTATCGTCTGAATACTGTGGATTATTGGAGACAAAGGGTGACGCTCCGGTCTTGGCGAAGAGATTACGAAGGGAATTTCCCTACGCCGCTGCAGAGCCTGAACGAGGTATAGTACTGTACACTGCGAGTGAGCACTGGAAACTTGCAGCTAAAGATAGCAACGCAGCTGTGGCAGAAATGATAATAATAACAGTAGAACATATCTAACCGTATAGAGTACGCACCCCTAAGCCACGCATGACTGTGAATGAATGCTGTGAATGATTAACGATAGGATTGCATTACTGTATTATTGAATTAGCATTGTTCTGTTAAACTTATCTGTACTAGACATTATATTGTTAGTTGCTTAATATAATCTTAAAAATGGCTTCACCGTCTAATTCTCTTCCAGAAAGAAACGGAGAAGAGGAAGAAGATCTACGAAGCGAAGCTTCGCAGACCGAATTTAGGTCCGCCGAGACGTTAGACAGAATGATGGCCTTGCTGGCCACTCTGACTGGCGCGGTGACACAGGTACAGAGAGAGGCAGAAGAGAGCAGAGAGAGAGGCAGAGGAGAGACAGTTTGGTCTGATGAATCGTATGATGGATCGTTTGGAAGAGATGGAGAGAAATGAAGGGGGCGGGTAGTAACTTTTACCAACCACCCTGCGTCAGAAGGACGTAGGACCGTCAGTCCGACGGTGGGCCTTGCCACTGGAAGTAGATGGGCCACCTCGTCAGTAGAAGAACCAGAAAGAAGACGGCCTGCTCCGCCGTTTTGCCCTTCGGTAGCGCCTAGGGAAGAGATAGCAAGAGCGGGAGCCAGTGTAGAAGAAGCGAGTACGTCGCGTGACCGAGCGAAGGCGCACGCAAACTCCCACCTACCCTACAGTTTGACACCCCACTTCTAAGTGATCTTGCTAATGCAAAAACCCGTAAAGTCACATAGGCCTAGTATTATACGCTGTTGCACAGCTCAACTTAAGTTTAAGTTAATATGTTAACGTTAAACTGTTTCAGTACAATCACAGAGACTATTAAATTATGATTTGAAATTTCCCGTTTTCATTTTTGCGTCAAATTCAATCTTTAAACGTATTTTTACAATATTTCATTTTCAGACTTTCGTGGGCCCCTGAAAAGTTCGTGGGCCCTAGGCACAGTGCCTACTGTGCCTAGTGGATAAAACGGCCCTGTCCATAGGGCGAGAGGTAAACCATTTATACCAATCATTAGTAGGCTAAGTCATTTACAGATGTAACGATCAACCTCTTTCTTCCACTGGCTTGATAAAGATTCTTTATTTTGACTGAATCATCTAGGCCTAACAATCAGCTGAAGAAACAGGCAGTACCTTTTTAGCAGTGCAATCAAACTTTTTGTAGGCCTACGAGATTTCTCATTCATACTTAGCCTACCAGCTTTTGATTCATCAACCTTCTCAGCTTCACTGCTACATCATCTTAATTAAGTTGTCGCCGTTTCAGTTTCTCGATCACATTCTTCACTAGGCCTATCAGCAAATCGCTTTTTGCGCGAAAATCCACTCTTAAGTAAACTCATTTTAGGGGGTACTTGATAAAAGCCTCGTTTTTAAGTGTAACGAATCCAATAGAAGCCGCAACAAGACGCCGCAAGTGTAGAGAGAGCCTCAGATAGGCCCTATAAGGAAATAAAACGGCGGCATATGTGACATGATACGATCATATATGTATGATATATATATATATATATATATATATATATATATATATATATATATATAATATATATATATATATATATATATATAATATATACTGGAAAGTCGATAATTTCTTCGGAAGATCCTGGGGCTAACCGGAGATACCGAAATATTTAGTAGCCTACTCCATTGGCTAACACATGTTGGAAATATTTGGATGCGCGCGAAAATCAAGATACATTGAGCCGCTGAAAGCTGCTGGGGAGGGGCGTATAGCTTGACCCGCCCAATGTAATTACACTTGCATGGACGCTGCATGGACGGCGTCCAGGCTGTGGACAGTGTGGAAGGATCTTTGGCTGTGGTGGTCTGTTGGTCTAAAAAGTGGCAGGGCCAAGGCGGCGTTCAGCCTTGAAACTAAGTGCCTGCCTATAGACGCGGTCCATGACCGTCCATTCACACTTGAAGCCCCGAGTTTAGGCGAAAAAATATATTACTACTGTCATAACATTGGAGGGGCTCAATGCCTGGGCAGGCCTGGCGCCTCAATTATTGGGGGGCTCGAGCCTAGCGGCCTACAGGAGTTTACGCCTATGAACAGGTAACTAACCTTGACTGTAATAGAGAAAAGTATACGTCCAGGGATCAGTTCTAACTTCTATAGCAGCGGTTCTCAACCTGTGGGTCGCGACCACGGGGGTCGCCTTACGATTTCCCAGGGGTCGCCTGGGACCTTCAGAAATTTGTAAAAAAGTTGTCAACGTTGTCAACGTAGTCTCTTAATATTTAAGTACAAACAGCAAAACGTGACAGCTGTTGAAGCGTCATAGCCTATTCGGTTGCTCTCAGAATCGCCAAAGCCAAAAAACCTCACACAAATACCGAGGACTTTGTTTTGCCAGCAACCAAAGACATTGTTCGAGCTATGCTTGGAGCTGAAAAGGCCTATGTTAAAAAATAGAATTTAATTTCCTTGACTAACGACACCCGTCAGCAGAAGAATCGATGACATGTCTGCTGATATTATTAGGCCTACCAAATTTGCCCGTTAATTAATTATTCTTTGATCAGGGAAAAAATCTGGTCCACCTGAATTATTCAGCATAGGTCTACAGCTCGACGAATCCACAGATGTTGCAAACATAATTAGTAGGCCTACATTGTAAAAATACACAATAAATATGAAACTTCAAGATAGCATTTCACTTACATAATTTTACTTTTAAAATTTTCAAAATGATTAGTTGTAAAAAATTACAAATTGTCTTGTTAGTTATTGTTTGATTGCGCATGATGCGTATGGATTAATGGTGAGACGGTAAAATGAATCATACTGGTAGGAATAATGCGGTGAAGAGGAATAACGCGATCAATTTTATTGTTGGGGGTCGCCACAACTTTGGAAATGTTATCAAGGGGTCGCATCACTAAAAAGGTTGAGAACCGCTGTTCTATAGTGACATTCCATGAATCGAATTCTCGTTAGAATTACGGTATACATCAGATCAGCTTTAAATTTTTTACTGCACACTATATATAGAGTGTTATGGTGTGTAGAGTGTCTATGGAAAGATTCGTTGAAATTGTCTGAGTGATGTGTCACAGTCAAAGACACCTTCAGTCTGAAGGTGTCTTTGGACTGTGACGTCACTCAGAACCTCGTCTACAACCATGCCACTCCCATTTTCCACCAGTGGAAGCAGGATGGAAGAATCGTCGGACTTCACTTCAACTCGGAAAACGATCGAAGCGAAGGATTTCTCGCACGCGATCGACTCTGCCCTGGAAACACTCAACAGTTGAGTCAAGGAAGTTGAAGGAACAATTTAACAGACTTTTCACGATGTTGACATCTTTCACGCAATGAAACGGTTCCGCGACAACTCGTCTACAGACTTTTCGTCTACGACACTTCGTCTACCGACATTTCGTCTACAAGTGTATCTTTATACATTTACGGCTAATCAACAGAGGCTGCTTTCTTATACCTTCGCTAAAAACGTGCTAGGCCTAAATATTCTCATGAATCCAGCTTCTAATTACTAAAAAGATTATTTTAATCAATCCAGCTTCTATTGAATGGAAACTTAGTTTCATCCATGCATCTAGCTTGGTATCCAGCTTCTATTTACGGTAAAAATTATTTCGATCAATCCAGCTTCTATTTCAACACAGGATTGTTTTCACAAATCCCACTTCCATTTAGGGAAACAGTTTTTTCATCAATCCAGCTTCCATTTTAAAGTGACAATATGAAATAAGTTCAAATAACTGTGTAGACGAAATGTCGGTAGACGAAATAGGGGCCTATGTGTAGACGAAGTGTCGTAGACGAAATGTCGGTAGACGAATTGTCGTGACACCCAATGAAACAACGTAACCATTTGAACCCTACGTGCTCCTGAGCGATTCGGCAAAATTAGGCTTGGTCTACCCGAGGGTCCTGGGAAATATTTTGCTACCCGAGAAAATCTTTTTACTTTGAGAAATGTTACAACACATAATTTTTGATCTTCAGTACGACATAATAATTTTATTTATGTGTGATTTATTCACTGAGTCTCCCCGCAAAACCTTCCTTTGTTCGGGGCTAGGCTATAATAGTTTAGTCCCCGTAGTCGGCGCCATTCGCCGCGCTAAGACCTCAAATCGAAACCAGTCGCTATAGGCTATCGACAGATAGCGAATTCGTTCACTTAATATTTTGCTTATTGTTTTAATTGCAGTCTCCGAGTTTGCATTTTTCATGAAGACATCAGCAGAAGGATAGGAGCATCACTTGATTATAAGGTATGAGTCAGTGAGTCACACAGTGCAATATAATCAGTCTAACAATTCAGTCGATGTCAGATCAGCTGCGGTCTCCAGTCTTACGGTAACTTGCCACCTAGGCCTACCAGAGCGGTGTCTGTCACGCTGCATGACATCACGGGACAATAATATAAACTGTAAGCTTACTTTCATATAACTAGCACTGTCCAGCAGCAATTGAAGTGATTGCAATTTGCAACGAGTAACGAGTTGAACTCGCTATAGGCCCTCTGAATCTGATTTCGCTACTGTTAGCTTTTACGTTTATCGGATCCAGTTATCGGCTTTCACTGAGGAGCTTTCGTCGCTGTTGGGAGTTGTGGCAACTGTTTGTCATTGCCATGGTGACTTCGCAGTCCACATGGAGAACCAATGTTGCCCTTGCGCTAAGGGTATTGTTACGGTTTTTGGGGTTGCCCTCCTCGGAAGTGGGACTGGCGATGCTTTGACACTGTGCCTATGTGTATGTCCGATGCTTGACACTGTGCCTATGTGTATGTCCGTTGCCTTGTCACTGTGTCTGTATGTGTGCGTCCTGCTTGGCTCTTGCTCATTTTGCCCGTCGGGCCTTGCTCACTTTGCCCGTCGGGCCTTGCTCATTTTGCCCGCCGGCTCTTGCTCACTTTGCCCGTCGGGCCTTGCTCACTTTGCCCGTCGGGCCTTGCTCATTTTGCCCGCCGGCTCTTGCTCACTTTGCCCGTCGGGCCTTGCTCACTTTGCCCGCCGGGCCTTGCTCACTTTGCCCGCCGGCTCTTGCTCACCCTCTCCCTTCCCCTTTCGGGCCTTGCACGGTGCCGTCTGGATTTGTACACCCCCCACATATTGTACTATATATAGAGGACGCTTTTGTATGTAAGCGAGAGATCCTAAGTGGCCGAGTGGGTTGGTGCCTGCTCGTCACCCCGGCGCCCCGGGTTCGGTTCCCGGTCGGGTCGGTTTATCAGAGATTAATTTCTCGGATCTTTACTGCGGGTGGCTCGGTCGCAATTTAAACGTGGAGTACGAGGTTGCTTTCTGCCTCCGACACTAATCATCTTCGATATGAAAAAGTGTCGTTAAGCCGAAACAATTTATGTAAGCGACGATGCATTGACGATAGAGCTTGCTCTGATTTGGAACGATTTCGATGCATCTGACTGGCCTGACGATTCCTGTCTACCGTTGCGTGTCTGTGTGACAGTGGTAGAGTGGGCTGACGATTTGGCAGAATATACGGGTTCAAAACCTAGTGACTTTGACTTGTCTTGGTTGATTGGAGCGCGTCGTCAGCGGCGATTGTCATAAGTCGTCTGCAATACTCCAGACGCCGGACTTGCGCTCTTTCGAGCGACACGCGAGACTATTTGCCTCCTGCGCAGAACACCGCCGTCTTCGCAACACGAAGAAGCGTGCGAATTGCCCGACCGGGTGAGAGGCGAGTTCCGCGACAGTATCAAGCAGACGTTGGGGGAACTGTGGGCTTCTTCTGGGGGTGAGGGGTCCATAGTGTAGTGGTAACATCACTGGCGTGAAGAGCAGTAGGTAGCGGGATCGCTTCCCGCAACCCTCCCAAAGGTCCACTCAGCCTATCAGTCGCGAGAGGGCGCGTTTGTAAAATGAGATGTAGGACGTGATGGGCGCCTTGCATGGCTGCCGTATACAGTTAAATATTCGACTCCTGTAATAACTTGTGATCATCCGTTCATACTGATTTGTAATCATACTGCGTAATTATCAGTTTGAAAATATTAAACGAAGATTAACGTGTTCAAGGGTCTAGGCCTACGCACCGAGCTGGGGTTGGCTTGGTCTGGTACGTGGTTACACTGTGTGTTGACAAAATTGACAATTGAGCCACCAGGCATCTCCGATCATAGCCTCATCACCTACCTGTTGCCTTTTCTCCGTGGAGTGCCTGACGTAAGCAGGAGAACGATCAGATCTTGGTCTGGGTTGGACCGTGAGGAATTTCGGCGTCGACTGCATGCCAGGCAGCTTGCGACTTTGAGTTGACTCGTCGGGAGCTGCTGTTGTGGAATTAATAACGGTATATGACAACATCCTCACTGTCATCGTTGCTGACCTATACTGCCGCCGCACGAGGGTCCGCACTCGGTCAGCCTGCTAACACGTGCCGTGGTTTGATGGAGAGTGCATGGCGCTTCGACGCAGAGTCAGGAAAGCAGAGAGGCTTTACCTTAATCGAAGAACGTTGCTAGATGTCGATGAAGATCGTCGAGCCTGGAATGGAGCATTAAGGGGAAAGCACGACTGTTTTTTGCGGAAAGGAGAGACGATACCGGGAGGACCACAGCGCCTTCAACTCAGGAAACACTCGTCTGTTCTGGATGGATCTCTCTTCCGCTCTTGGACGGATGCCTGAGCCTACTGATATCGAGGCACCGTCCTTCGGTGCCGAAGGTTCTACCTCAAAGAAAAGTCCAAGAAGTTCGTAGAGCTACTGAGGGATCGGCCCAGCCTACGTATATCGATACGTACACCGCCGAACGGTCATGCATGGACTCCTTTAGGAGCGTGGACGAAGCAGAGATACGTGAAATCCTCTGTTCCTCGCCGTCGAAGAGCTGTTCGCTCGATCCAATTCCGACCTTCCTACTTTGGGAGATGATTGATGATTTACTACCGTACATTGTTTCCGTATTCAATGCTACACTGAATAAGGCAACACTACCGGCCAGCCAGAAGCGTTCCATTGTCAGGCCTACCCTCAAGAAGCCGGGACTTGATCTGAACCTACCGTCCAGCAATAGACCCCTCTCAAACCTAACCTTCATGTTAAAGCTGACAGAGAGTGGTTACTGCCCAGCTGCTCCGCTATCTCGAGGAAAATGGTCTGATGCCAAAACATCAGTCTGGCTTTCGCAGAGGCCACTCCACCGAGGCACTCCTGATCCGTCTTCTATTAGACATCCATCAGGCTATGGATTCGGGCAGGGTCACAAAAACCGTCATACTATTGGCTCTTCTTGACGTGAGCGCTGCCTTTGACTCGGTAGATCATCAGATACTGCTTGCAAGGCTTGCGGCGTCATACGGGATCTCAGGGCATGGCCTGGTTCTGCTCATATATCTTGAGTGGCGAACCATGATGGTGGAGATTGGAGACGACGGGTCGGTTTGGGAGCCTGTCGTAAGTGGTGTTCCTCTGGGCCGGTCCTGGGGCCACTGCTTTTCAATGTCTACACAGCCGACCTCTGCCATGTTGTGGCGTCGCTGGGTCCTACATCTCACCAGTTTGCCGATGACCTCCAACTTCAGCATCCCCATCTTACGAATCAACAACTGCTTCCTCTGCTGCTGCTGCTGCTGCTGCTGCTGCTGCTGCTGCTGCCAATGATCCGACGCCTAAAGTAACATCACCCAAATTCCAGACCAGCTGCCGTTTCGTACCGAAAGCACCGACGAACACCACTGCAAACGAGTAAGTATATTAGCCAGTAATGTATACATACGTACATACATACATATATAAACACATACATACATATAGGCCAACATACATTCATACATACATATACATACATAAATATACATACATGAATACATACTTACAATACATACATACATAAATATACACATACAAGGTGAGACATCATGCAAACCACATACATACATACGTACGTACATACATACATACATACATACATGCATACATAGCCTACATACTAACATACATACAATGCACGCATACATACATCGTCTGCATACAAGAGCTTACATACAAGCATACAAACATGCCTACAGGGCAGGTCATGTCACGTACTTAACCACAATAACTTTAATTGTTCTACTAAATGTGCCATGTTGTAGGTTGAACAGCCCGGACGTGGGTCTATAATAGGCCTACTATAACAATTAAGCGTCCACTGCGGCTCCTCGTAGTGCAATATACTTAAGTGTCAATGAGATAATTATGTCTTACTTAGAGTTTCACAGAAAACCATCAGCTGCATAATGTGCATATCATCGTAGCTCAGCTAGGCCTATTTGTCGGCTGTTCGGCTAAAATGCTGGCAATACCACAGAGACACGTGTAGGCCTACACAGGCAAACACAGAGGCATATACAGAATCAAAGATACAAGAAACTAATTGGGACTATCGTAGGCTACATAGATTCGTCAGAGAGGCTTAGGTTTTAGATTTGCAAAAATTCGGAGATCCGACACCTCTGGATAAGTAATTTAGCCATTGAATAAAGTCAGTAGCAATTATGTCAGTAATAATTAAGTCATGATTCAATAGCAATTAAGCATTTGAAGTGGTGAGATTGCTGTTTTGAACTAGACGAAAAACACACTTGACGCCGCTAGACTGGTGAGAAAGCAGAATATCGCAATTATAGATCATCACTCTCTACTTTCTTTTATCCTCCTAGCTCTCCTTCACTCTCACCTACCTTCCACCTCCCCACTTTCCATTTCCCTCTTATTCACGTAGCGTGGATCCAATACAATACAATAGGCTACAACTAGATACTTAGAGCGCGCGCTTTAACAAAACAAGTCTTGCAAGTGACGAGAGTGCGTTTCGCTACATTGCTAGTCATAGTACAATGAGAGCAGACGAGTTTTTAACTTTGATTTAAATTGAGCAAGAGCAGATGTGCATTGATGGACTGAAGTTGGAAGGCTGTTCCATTCTTTGGGTCCCGGTCAACAAAATTCCCGTTCGTGCGAAGTAGGCCTACAGTAAAATCTCCTCGCGTGGACGATCCAATCCAAGAGAACCGTGTTTGACCGTTGCTCTCTGTCACCAGTAACTGTTGTTTCGCCTTCTGTTTGTTACGTCTCTCTCTGACTCTCTCGCTCTATAACCCGTTGTTTCTCTTTCTGTTACGTCAACTCTGTCTGTCTGTCTGTTTCTGTCTGTTTGTCTGTCTCCGTTGTTTCTCTTTCTGTTACGTCACTGCTCTCTGTCTGCCTGTCTCTGTCTGTCTGTCTCTGTCTGTCTCTCTGTCACCTGTTGTTTCTCTTTCTGCTACGTCACTCAGGGCCGGCCCTAGCCCAAATGGCGCCCCAGGCAAAGCATACATTGGCGCCCTCTGATCCTAATCCACGGTCCACCCCAAGTCACAACCCAATGATGAACCAGCCAGAACATTATAGGCCCCTACGCTCAACTGAGTTATCCAGGGCCGGCCCTAGCCCAAATGGCGCCCCAGGCAAAGCATACATTTGGCGCCCTCTGACGGTACACCCAACGTCACAACCAATGCTGAATCAGCCATAACAATTTGCTCAACTGAGTTATGTATTAGTATTTATTTATTTATTTATTTATTAGTACACTCAACCCTGGATAATTTATATTTGTGAGGAATGGTAAAAAGCAAAACCACCTCGAATTACCAAAATATTTGAATTACCGATAAAACAAAATTATATTTATTACAAAAAATTGCTTGAAGTAATCATAGATCCTTTTCTGTTTGCCGTTTTCCTCTATCAGGTTTCAGTTTATCAAGACACAATAAGGCTGAAAGTAATTTATGCAAAATCTCGTAATATTAATACAGGCTACTAGATGTTTGCCCGTCCTAAAACGTTACAGTTTAGTGAGCTCGGGCGGGCCATTTAAAATTAGCCCGCTGGCCGCATGTTAGACAGAACGGCAATATACTGAATACCGCACCCCAGCTTTCAAATTTTAGTCTACGCGACCGTTTAAAAAATAATTTGAAAGAAGTCGATAAACCGTCTTAGGACGAGAAGTAATCTTGTAAAGAACGTCTATGGGCGGCCATGAATCAGCCAACTACCGAAATGAAATGAGACTAGTTTATTGTGACCTTCAAAATAGCAGCGCCACCTAACGAAACGATATGAGTCTACTCAGAGTAACGGAACGTTCGCTTAATGTATAATGTATGAATGACTTCATGACAGCATGACATTTCTCTTCGTTCATGTTATTAATTACAATCGAATTACTAGCTGATGACTGGGCACGTTGAAAGCCATTCTTTTTGATTTTTGAAGCTCACTTGTGTTTCTTATTTTTCAATTTTGAGGACCCGATAATATCTCTTTCGCTTCATGAATAAGCAGTGTTTCGGTTAACGCCCAAATGGCCGTTTTTACGTCCTTAAAAAATGCCCAAAACGTCCAAATTCTTCGGGCAAGGCGTAAGGAAAATTCCAGTGGTGAGCTGAATACGTCCAGATGTCTATCGTCGGACGTATACACACACCAAGCACTAAGGCTAATTAGATATTAGTTCGTCATTATGTGGACTGGTCTGCAGATTGAAGCTGGGTGCCTCTGTTTACAACATACGATGGCCTATTTTGATAGCTAACGGGATACGACTGCATGGAGCCGGGCGCCCACCGACCGGTCAGCGATGGTCAACGCAATTATGTTCTCACTGACACTGATCTTATCCTCAAGTTAGAGGAGTAATCTTGGTAGTGTACTAGTCCACGATCTTTCCTCTGTATTACATCGCCCTGGCCCTGGCCGTGTCAGCTTTCATGCCTGTCAGTCGCTGGACCGCAGCACCAAACAAATTTCGTGCACTGACTCATTCGACCGTTTCTTCTCACTAGTTCATTTCCTAGAGAGCGGCTGACGCAACAATAGGAAGAATGTGGAAGTTCGTCGTGCGTTCAGGCGCAACACGTGGAAGTAATAGCCTACCACCGAGGAGCGACATATAAACGTTAAGAAAGATATTGTTGCGCCAATTATAAACATGTAACGTCGTAAAAGCAAATACGGCCACTAAAGTACCATCGACAAAGATCGTGCTGAAATACAACAGCAACTGGGATAAGACCTAGGCCTATTCTTGGCTCACGCATAAAGATGGGCGAATGTTTTGCAAAGTCTGTTCTGCGGCCAATAAAGACAACAGCTTCGCTAAGGAGGGTGCAGGTAACTACTGCATTGTACTTTTCTTGGGGATTATGAAGTTTGAACCGATTGCTTTGGGCCTTTAGCGGTTTTGGACGTGCCTACAGCTAGCATACCTGTATTATGCCGTTATTGTATTGCATTGTAATTTGTATTGCATTTGGTCATTTATAAAGCGCTTCTATCAGCATGAGCCTTTCAGAAGCGCTCCCAGTGCGAGCAACCCGAGAGAAAAGACAGGATTTTAGTTTTTAAAAAGATGAGGAGCGACTACCAGAAAGAATTGCGGAGCAGACCGGTTGGGAAGTGTTTTATTGTAAAACCGTCATTACAATTTTCATAACTATTTCGTATAACTTTACAATCCACTAGCCTATATGTTTACAGTATGCTTTCACAGCCTCATATAAATTATGCAAAAAGCCCTAGCCATTACAGGCAAATTGATGATGATGATGATGATGATGATGACGACGACGACGACGACGACGACGACGACGATGATGATGATGATGAATACGGCAATTTCTACAGCACAATAACACGGCCCATGCCGTTACAATGGTGCTTTAGTCAGGATACGCTAACTTGAAATTATGTGTCTTGAACCTGGACTTAAGTGACTCCAAGGATGTTGCTGAACGTATTATATTTGGTATAGGGGGCCTACATTCAGGTAACTTGCAATCAAGTACCTTATCCAAGCTATAAAAATCGCTATAATTGATTCGCTGGATGTTGTATGACGTCTAGCAATATAATAAATATTACGTAATACGCCAATGCAATCATTATTAGTACGCCAGCCTATGCATGGGTCGTCGTGTGGTACAGTACGAGTTATCTCGTACATAGGCCTACTTGGCGCCGTATACGTCACAAAAATATATACGAGTTATCTCGTACCGGGCGGTCCTTCAATTGACTCATTCGATTTTATGACTGCTGTTCGACATTGGAGATCGGGAAACAAAAGGAGACGGAGTGCATTGTATCGGCCAAAAAGTCCCAGAGTTAGTCTGTTTATTGCTGACAGTGTTACATTTTCTATTTGTTTATGCATTAGTTTTAGGCCTACTGTTTTTTTTGTCGTAGAGAAACTGTCGTTGGAAGTTCAAAATGTTGTCCTAAATATTGATAATAAAGTTTGTGATTGTATATTCTTTCTGTTATGTCATATAGGCCTACGCCCGACGTGATCGCCGCTAGAAATGAGCTACGTCCAAAATTCCAGGTCGGGACGTACGTACGTCCTCTTTTTTGACTCTAACGGAAACACTGTGAATAAGGTTTGACATAATTTTTTTAATTAAAATTTCAATTTGATACAATCAAAACAATAAATTGATTTAGATTTAATTAATTGCGAAAACTCTTATTAAAATGTACAGATTTTCACAGGTAATTAACTTAATTAGGCCTAATGCAATTGCGATGGCTGCTCGGCAGTCGACATAAAAAGATGCATGGATTGTTGACATTTTTAGTCGAAAGATGTCACTATGTCAGCAATCAGATTTACGGACGGACAGGTCTATTACAGACACAATCTGCGGAGTACAGATCATCATCATCATCAGGATCCATGGGCCGAAGGCCCGTAGGTGTCCAACGCTTGCATCAGATCCATGGGCCGAGGCCCGTTTGGAGTCCAATGCTTGCATTGGATTTCATACGTATTTTTCTTTACGAACGGAGTATCTGCACCCATCCGTTCGACCTTCGCACTTCTCCCTTAAAGAGAGTTCCAGGCTTAGGACTGGCTCTGATATCCACTATCTTGTGGTATCAGAGGCGGCGATGCCGCCCACGTTTGCCAGCTTTTCAGGGTTCCTGCTGAGCCTGTCCACCTCGCGTAGCGCCCTAGGTGGTACTTCAGCCAAGACCTTCACCACTGATGGCATAGCCTCAGCAGGCACTCCCCTACTTACTGTTGCCACCCCCTCACCACGTTGAGGTGTGAGTCGGACTTTGGGAGGGGGGCGGAGTACAGATACGCGTCAAATAATTGAACTTTAATGGTTAAAAATACAATTTGTGCGGTGTTAAAATTGAGTTACGTGACAAGGTGCGATGAAATCAATAATTATTTTAAATTTGTTCCATAAGCGAAAGTTTTGAATTCAAATGAAAACAATCATTGTAATTGAAAAATGGCTATAAAGTGAAGAACTTAACAGTGTTAAACACATAATATTATTTTGTGAAAATGGCGCCCCCTAGATTTTGGCGCCCCAGGCAAATGCCTGCTTTGCCTGTGCCTAAGGCCGGCCCTGGAGTTATCTATTATTTTTTATTAGTACACTCAACCCAAAGTGTATAGAAGGCACTTTGCACTCAACCTTAGATAATTTGAATTTTGGGGAATGGTAAAAGCAAATAGCCTGCACTTTAAATTACCGAAAAATTCGAATTACCGAAACAAGACAAAAATATCTATTAAAAAATTATTTTGTTGAAGTAATCAGAAATCTTTTTCTGCTTGTAGTTTTTCTCCATCACTGGGTTTCAGTTTATCAAAACACAAAAAGCTTTAAGCAATTTAAGCGAATACCTGCAATATTAGTAGGCCTAGATATTACAAACGAATTACTAGCTGATGACTGGGTGCTAACACTAACATCTAAAGCCATTTCAATTTTGCTGAAATAGTTGGAAAGCCATCGTTTTTGCTTTTTTATAGGCCTACTAACTTCTGTTGGAAGATGATTGAAGAGGCTGCATTGCGAGGTAGATGTCTCTATTTCTTAAAAAAGGAAATCTAATCAACGAGTAGATGCATGTAGGCCTATGTATGTGTAGGCCTATATAATGCGTGCACGTATCGTTTGGTATCGTATCTAAAGATTTATAAAGCGCCTCTTTGAGAATATCTACTCAGCACGAAACCCCGGGGAAAGAAACGTCTTCAAAGAACGAGAGATCAAAGAAGAAAAACCAGTCATTATTTTAGCCCTTAATGAGGGTGGAAGGTCATTCCAAGTAGAGGGACCACTCACAGCAAATGCCCGGCATTCAGCTAAGGCTTTTCTAGTCCTAGGAACAAAAAGATCAGGCCAATCAGCAGAGCGCAAGGAACGAGGTGAGGTCACAGGTAACGTGCATGAACAAACTTGTACGCATAATACGAACGTAGCCTACATGCATGCATGCCTTCATGTATGGATGTATGCATGTAATGTAGGTATGCATGTATATGAATGCATTTGGATGTTTGTTAGTAAAGCGCCTCTTAAGAAACTCACAGCTACGCTTAACATGACAATCGATATAACAGAACCGAAAAAGTGCATTTTAAGATTCTGCAGCCGTCTGCGAGGAATAGTGGATGGAACAAACTTGTGTGTATCAACGCATGTTTGTGTGTATGCATGACATTGCATGCATGTATGCTTCAATGCATTTATGTAAATGCATTTTATTCCTTTTGGCTAAATATTACCTTTCTCAGATCATAATTTCCATTTCTGTGCTGAAGCTTTGCAATCATCTGTGACTCTTCTTCATGATAGAGATTTTTTGGCTGCTGGGTCTAAATACTAAAACCTTTGCCATCATCTGAACATTAAAACTCACTGTCAGCATCTGCTCTATTTGCTTATTCTAAATTACGGTAATTGTGAGGAATAGAAATTGTACGCTTCTGACAATAACATGACGTGTTTCTAGCGACAGAGATAAGGCACGGACTGCACAAGATATATTGTAAACTGTCCGCGTGATGTTTCTAAGACATTGTTTTACAGGTCTGTTCCAGTAAGAATACAGAGGTCTAAGAAGAGAGTCTTCTGAGGGCAATGATGATTGCATAAGAAAAGGGCATAGATTGTGTAATCAAGTGAGTCTTTGAGAAATGTTTTATATAGATGCATTTATGCCACTTTCATGTCTCATTGCAGGTGACAAAGTTGGAGTTGACGAGTATGCAAACGACAGTGACGCGATTGAGACGTTGTTTGACATGTCCGAGATCTTCCAGGCATCTGAACCTGTTAGCGGAAGTATCAAGGCTTTCATGCTCATCCAGTCATGCCTCTATCAACGCAGTTACGACTCTTGTACAGCCAGCGTCTACGTCTTCCGTGCTAAAGACATTGATGACGAAGTCTACGCGGAGTTGATGAGTCTGGTGGCTGACTTTGCAAAGGCCATCGACATTGGTTACACTCAATGCTTCACCCAAGTGGCTCTATGTCTTCGTGGTCTTTATCTGCAGCTCAGAAGTAGAGGATTTCTAACAGTGGCCGTTCTACCAAACTGGGTCAATATCGCAGGAGCCAACTTAAAGGACAACGCAATCATGGTCAAGGATTTCGGATTGCCTGAAAGACCGGTATGCTATGAGATAAATTAATACAGGTTTGATATATTTATGCTAGGATTAGGGCCTATATCAGGGAATTTACACGCAGTTGAAATGATGTGACCCCTAGTAATCTTGACATTTATTTCTTTCAAGGTGTTTTGTCGTGTTGATTTAAAACTGTAAGAAGCTAATGCGTGCCACGTTGTGTGCATGAAGTTCAAATAATTTTTTATTTCGCCGTTGGTTTTTCCCAGCTTAATGGTGAACTCAGGCTCTAAGATAACAGTTTGTGAGCTCATTAACATGTTGAAATCCGCATAGAATTATTTTATTCGTAACAAGTCTAATGCCGAAGACTTGTTCTTAACATCCTGCACGCAGAAAACCAAAATAATCTACTCATCCGAAC
The DNA here is from genome assembly GCA_020284085.1 of Aporrectodea caliginosa. Lineage (NCBI taxonomy): Eukaryota > Metazoa > Annelida > Clitellata > Crassiclitellata > Lumbricidae > Aporrectodea > Aporrectodea caliginosa. The sequence continues at coordinate 1,053,808 of JACEVL010000204.1, forward strand.
CCCTGTTGGAAAACATCTCTAGGCAGGACTACATACACAGAAACACCATTGTTGTTATACTGTGACGGTCAAGTTAACTGAATGCTGAGCATGTGTATCTAATCGGCTTCTTGCGAATATAATCAAAACCATTTATGTGTCATTGTGCACTCGATCCTCATAGCAAACTGTAAACAAAATCCATGCAAAGGCCTATAATGCATGCATACGATGAAGCGGAGAATACATAACCTGGTAATATCGTGTGTTTTTGCAGGTAAGGTCACCAACAGATGTCGTGAAAATGATGGAGTCTCTTTTATCGAAAGATGTTTTAGAAATATATACAAGCATCAATTTTCGGCAAATTCCAGGGCTTCCAAAAAGTTTCCTGCTCGAGAATGGTACGAAACTTGTTCTTCGCAATGCGAAAGAAAACGAAGACCAGCTTCTTTATGATACACTTACCGATGCGGTGGAGAAAGGCCAAGGCTATTCAGAGCATGAATTTCCTTCACTGAAACTTATGCGCATAGATTATCTCGTCAATGGCTATATGGCGACAATAGAAGAAGAAAACACAAAAAAGTTGATGGGATTTTGGGTCTTTAGCGATGCTGCGATGTCTCGACGTGGAAAAGGAATAGTATCGGAGGGGTCAGCAATAATCGCTGCAGGGGTCAGAGGGAAAGGTTTCGGTAGTGTTTTCCAGTCAATGGCCTATTTTGTGATGTCTCTCCTCGGATACGAGAGAGTGCTGGGAAACACTTTTCATACTAACAGTCAGATTTTAAAACTGTGGCAGCATGATGGTGTTTCTGTGTGTGGAGTCCTGCCTAGAGCTGGTTTCCAGAAGGGGGTCGGGTGGGTGGATTTGGTTTTATGTGTGCATGAAGTTGATTATGAGTCCAATCGGCTTTTACTAAAGAACACAAAATGTCGTCTATAGTATCATCACCCTAAATACATGACGATGCTGACATTTTAAGGCAGATTCTGCCGTTTTTCGCTCATCGAGAAACCGAGATTTAAACCCAACAAATACATGTATAAATAATAATCAATAAAGAGGGGTCAAGATTAGTATACGCTATTTGCTTTTCTTGGTTCCTGTCTCACTGTGCTTACAGATTCTTGATTGTAACCGTAATACCTGTTCTGTGTAAACAAATTCATTCATTCATGTCCTGCTAGAACCTGCTTTTATCAATAAACCTCATATTTCTGCTAGAATTTTCTGTGACGTGTTTTTCCATTATTTAAGTCAAATTCTTGTTATTGTAACGGACTGTTGGGTCGAACAACTTGCCAGGATGGCAAATCCGGCAGTTGCACTATAATCTGTTACCGGTGAATTCGGCTCCTTATAAGGATCCTGTAAGGAGACTACACAAAAAGCAAACAAACCTTTAATTGAATGAACGGAAAACCCGACTTCGTGTCGTATGTAGTCCCCAATCGTTTCCCTGAGTTCCAAAGTCACCCCCAGTTGGAATTAACCGACGACGAAGAAAGAACTGTCTGTTCTTGTAATTGACCCACGCCTCCGCATTACTCTGTCAGACTGAATGATTTCATCACGGCCAGCACCTTTTATAGGGTCGGGCTTAGGTGGGTTAAGATTTTCCCTGTGGACACAGAATTGACTCTACGTGTAAAGAATTGATTCTATGGGCAAAGAATTGACTCTGTGGGCCAAGAATTGACTTTAAGGGCAGGAAAGGGTTGAGTCTATGTAGAGTATTTACTCTATGGACAGAGAATTGAATCCATGTGCAAAGAATTTACACTATGGGTAAAGAATTTACTCTGTGCCAAAAAATTTACTCTATGGGCAAAGAATTGACTTTATAATTATGTCACGATTTTACTCTATAGATAAAGAATAATTTGACTCTTTGTTTTCCAGAATGACTCTATGGGTAAAGAATTGTCAGTGTGCAAAACATTGACTCTATGTGCAAAGAATCGACTTCATGTGTCAAGATATTACTTTATAGACAAAGAATTGACTCTACGTGTCAAGGTTTGACTCTGGGCAAAGAACTGACTCTACTGTATGTACCAATGAACTCTGCGTACCGTACTACTGAACTGCTGCTCATAGGCACGAACACCTGGTGGTCTGAGCATTTAACCCATTGGATATTACAGAGCACTGCTCACAGTTGCCACAGCTCCAATGCAGGCTAATCGATAATAGATATATCCAGAGAAAAGGTACCTACGGCGACATCCCGACATTTTTATATAGCGCCCATATCAATAGATTCTATAGCTCCTCTGGCCTTGTCACAGTTAGGTTTGTTTCACTCTGCGTGTTGTTTGGCCATATTCAGAACGTCCACTGCAGCTTATCTGAAATCGCATTGCAGCAACAGAGCGAAAAGTTCAAAGTTCAAAGTTTATACGGTCCAACGCAAATCAAGGTTCACGTGAACGCATGATGGGGTAAACTATAGGCTATAAACTGCCGCACTTTAGGCCCATGCTGTGTCAGAAGTTCTTCATGACCTGTCACAGAGACTTATACGGCTTGAGCACATTTTCATTATTTAATTTGTAAATGTGCTTTCGTGGCGCAGTAGTACTTAACTTAAGTCAGATGGAGAAAGAATTTTGTCGAAGTCGACTCTACAAGACGAAGCTGATCAGTCATCTACCGCACGAATATCATTTTGCAGATGGTTCGAAGTCTTTGGTCGTCAATTATGCCACGACTGACCAACTTGGTGAATGTCGGAAGATGATTGAAGAGATGGCGCTGCGAGACTTGATTTGATATAGCGCCGGTGAATAAGCTGGTCTCCCTGACGTGGCTTTTGTTGGCGCTGAGAAATTTTCGAAGATTTACATTACATTCTGAAACAACGAAATCTCGTCCGCGATTATATTCATTCAGCTATCAATTATCATGCATAGGGCTTATTATGTGCATGTGTATGCATGAATGTATGTGTAGCCTTTATATTATACAGGTATGTTGGAACATATATATGTAGGCCTATGTATAAATCTATCTGTATCTATATATCTACGTATATAATTATGTAGGCCTATATTGATGCGCTCATTTGCTTTCCTCTAGTTATACTTTGCGTTTCGCAGCGAATCCTCAACTAGGCCTACAAAGTAAGACTTTTTAGAGACTGGATCTAACTTTTGGAACGGTTTACCCGCTTCGGTTCGATCTTCTCAGCCTATTAAATGTCATGGAACCAGTGTAACCAATGTCGATGGCCTTTGCAAAGTCCGTCATCAGACTCATGAGCTCCGCGTACACTTCATCATCTATGTCTTTAGCACGGAAGACGTAAACACTGGCTATACAGGGATCATAACTTCGTTGGTAGCGGCATGGCTGGACGAATAGGAAAGCCTTGATACTTCCGATAACAGGTTCAGATGCTTGGAAGATCTTGGACATGAAAATTAGCATCTCAAACGCCTCACTGTCGTTTTTATACTCGTCAACTCCAACGTTGTCACCTGCATTGACACAAGAAAGCTGCAGACGTACCCCAGTATTTGCATGCAATAGCTCATTTATCGCACCAATAACTTTTCGCACTTTTACTTTTATAAGACAGTTAGGGTTCATTAATTTGCCGAAACCGATTTTAAAGATTTTGTCGAATATGGCGCTGTGTTTATCTGCCGTGTGTTTATATGTCCTTGTGTTTATATGTCCTTGTGTTTATATGTCCTTGTGTTTATCTGCCGTGTGTTGAAGTGTCTGTGTTTAAGTATCGCGTGATTATGTGTATTTAAATGTCGGCAGTATTTTATGGTTCCATGACATTTAAACACACGACACATAATCACGCGATACTTAAACACAGACACTTCAACACACGGCAGATAAACACAAGGACATATAAACACACGGACAGATAATCCTTCGACAAACACAAGGCACTCCTTGTATAATTACAGCTACTTTCACCTCTGTCAAAGCGTGTTGAGAAAAGTGAATGAAGTGGGAATGAAACAAGCCTATGAAACTGACAATGTTGTTCGCGGAGGAGTACGATGTTTAGCTGCATTGGCGCTTGTTCCCGAAAATGACGTAACAGAAGCCTTTGAGCTTCTTGCAGATGACATTGGCGAAGTACACGATCGAATGCCAGAGCTTCTGTCCTATTTCGAGCACACGTACATCCGCAAATTACGGACCAAGTTTATTTCCGATCCAACGTTGGAATCAATATCAATGCTTCACCCAAGTGGCTCTATCTCTTTATGGTCTTTACCTGCAGCTCAGAAGAAGAGGATTTCTAACAGTGGCCGTACTCCCGAACTGGATCAACATCGCAGGAGCCAGCTTAAGGGACAACGCAATCATGGTGAAAAAATTCGGATTGCCTGACAAACCGGTAAAGTATGAGATAAATAACGGCTGGCAATGGAAATTGGTTCATTCATTTTTCTTCTACTTGAGTTTAAAAAAATAGGCCTACCTTGCACGCAAGTGAGATGCTGTGATTTAATCCATTTCATTACTTGTTTCTTACAAGGTTTTTCTAATTAATTTAGGACGAGAACTGGCGGATTTTGTCCCTTTTATGGAAATGCAGTTTTCAAGTACCTTTGACTATAGCCCATTTCGTCTCCAGACTCTAAAAACAAAGGTTTAGCAGGGTTCAACAATATGATAAAAATCGTCCATAATGCTATTTTAAGTTTAGTTGTCATAGTTCCGTTGCTAAAACCTTTGTGTTACTCACGAAATGAAGTACGAAAGTATTAGCCTTTGTGGCGTGTATGCATGCCTAAACATTTTGTTACTATAAAGAGCTGTAACCATATAAATAATCATTATAATTATGTGAAAACGAATGGTCTACCATGTTCTCTATTCTTCCTTGTATATGTTTACAGTTAAGCTCGTCTGAAGACGTTGTCACAATGTTGGAGTCTCATTTCACGTCTGAAAGAGTGTTCAATGAATACACAAGCGTAGATATATTCCGCAAATTACAGGTCTTCCGAAAACCTTTCTGGAGAATGGTACTAAACTAGTTCTTCGTAATGCAAGAAAAGACGAGGATCACCTTCTATACGAGATGATTGTCGAGGCGGCAGAGAAGGGCGAGGGATATTCAGTGCACGAATTTCCGTCACTGGACATTATGCGCTTGGAAATGTTTGGCAATAGCTACACGGCGCTAGTAGAAGAAGAAAACACTAACACACTGATAGGGTTTCTAGTCTTTCATGATGCTGCTATGTCTCGAAGTGGAAAAGGAAAAGTATGCGACGAATCTATTATAGTCAGTGCAGGACTCAGAGGGAAGGGCTTTGGAAGTTCTCTTAACTCAATGGCCCGTTTTGTGAGGTCTGTCCTTGGATACGAGAGAGTGTTGCGGGAAGCTTTCCTTAATAATACTCGGATTTTAAAAATGTGGAAGCACGATGCTGTTTCTTGGTGCGGAGTTTTGCCCAGAAGTGCTTTTCAGAAGGGTGTTGGATGGGTGGATTTGGTTCTGTCCGTACTAGAGCTAGACAAAAGCACTGCACCTGTAGCACGTTAGCTCCATCTGCATGTAACGTTGTGTCATAGTACCAATATGTAGACCAGATTCTACTCGTCTGTGTTCCACAGAATAGAGAATTACGTAGGCCACAGTCCGCTATTACTTCAGAGCGGTTTATATTTCAAAGTCAATTGCATCATGTAACAACAACACTATGTATCATTCTTTTAAATTAGTAACGCAGTGGAGTTCGCATCCTAATCCGAAATTAATACCGGATTTCCGTGGGCCTAAACCTCTTGTGCTAATAATTATGCATTGGCCAGACGAAAACATTTTTTGGTTCCTTCTGAGCTTGTAGACTGAGCGTCTGAGACTCTGGTGCTGTTTAGCCTAATAATGTGCAAAAACCCACGAAATTGAAGCCGTTTTGTGAGTGTTATTGAGACTGTAATTAATAACTATGATTATTTATAGGAGCTACTTTCAAGGAATTGGAAGTTATTTGATTTTCGTAAAAAACGCAGGACTATTAAGTGTACGGCACTCGTTTGTTGCAATGAAATTTTTGTCTACCTAGTCATTTCTTGCATGCTCACGCTTCCTTATTTTTGCAGTAGGCCTACCAGAATCATAGCAACGTTTCATTGCGCCATAGTTTAATCAATTTCAATTATTATTACTGATTAGCAACACTAATGATAGGTCTAAAAACTAAATATAACGGAATCTTCAGACTAAAACTTTTAACAGATAAACTGAAGCAGACGGCCGTTGCTAACAAGTTTGATGTTATTTTGCAACAAAATTAATTATTAACCCAACTGAATAAAACAATTATAATTTACAATAATATACTTTTAGAATAACATACTTTTAGGTGGATGTCTGCGGGAGCTCGAAATTATAGCGATTCTTCTAGTTATATGAGCCCTATTTGCATATTAAATAACTTCTGCTCTGAATAACTTTAACATAATTTAGGCTGACTGGGCTAGAGGGCGGTTTGCTAAGTGTCTAGATACATAAATGTACACGCTTTAACAGTGTCAATATCCGATTCGTTTTACAATAAGCTTATGAGAATATAGGTCTAATTACTGATAATGAAATAGACATAAGGCAATAAACTAGATGCAATTCTTTTGGCCATAGATTATCACCAAATGAGCGAGTCGTAAATTATTAGGAAATTAGCTTCAGCCGAATTTAAATCCTTTTGAAGTTGAAGACAAATTGAAGCCAATGAAGCTAAGCTACGTTTAACGCTATCGTGAGGTTCCTGTAAGGCGCTACATAAATGGCCATAATACATGCCAATCAGTTAATCAAAAAACTTGATACAGCGACCCATCACGATATCGACTCAGAAGCCCTCGAAATACATACATGCACAAAATACAAAGGTATGCTTATCTCTGCACTGGGTCTGGCCACTTTAAAAGATCAGAAGTAGTTTATCTTAAGCTTAATAGGGCCTAGTTTTTAATTTATAGGACGAGATCAAACAGGTGAAAGCTCATACGGTCATACGTACTACAAGTTCCAATTTCATACGAGAGAGGCGTATTAACAGCAGTTTGGTGTAATTTTAGCACACGTTCTGTGTTTAAGCTTCGTGAATTTTTCCAAAAATCGGCCGATTTACCATATTCCATAAGGTAAATTTTGAACGTTCTGTCATTTCTGAAAAGTAAGCTGTCTAACTTTGTTAAAGCACCGTTGAAGATCGAGATCTGGAACAACGCCACACTGCCACAGTGACACGGTAGGCCTAAAAGCCTATAATGGCAAGAATTAGACGCCACACAGTTTCATAAATTATTATCGTTTCATTGCTAAGATTTCTGGCAATGGTTTTTAATTTGTGCTATCATTTTCTACTATGTCAATTTTAACACTGAGTAGGCCCTATAAGACTGCGAATTTAGATGAGATTAACACCGGGTGCTGTTCTATGATTAACGTACGTGTTCTTAATCTTGTTAGACGATATTCTAAGTTGTTTGACTTTATCAAAGCACCGTTGAAGATCGCAGCGTTAAGCTAAATAAAATGTAGGCCTACGCCTAGGGAAACGACCAGGCCTAATATCAAACGTAGTGGAACGAGAAATGTAGGCCTAATGCAAAACGAATATACTTTGCGTGTTATGGTTAACTTTCAACAGATGGCGAAAGAATTCTGTAGAAATCGTACTTACGAGACGAAGCTGATTAGTCATCTGCCGCACGAGTATAGTTTTGCAGATGGCTCAAAGTCTTTGGTCGTCGATTATGCCACGACCGACCAACTTGGTCAATGTCGGAAGATGATTGAAGAGGCGGCGTTGCGAGGTGGATAGCTTTATAATTCCTTATTATCCCTTATAATTTTTGAACAAGAAGATCTCTTCCACGATTAGGTTATCCTAAATGTGCAGAGGCCGATATGTACATCTGTACTTACACAGTCTACGTACGTACAATTGATATTATGTACCTATACGTGCGTTCCTGCATTCCTGATTGTAAGTTTTAGGTAGATGCCTCTAATTCTTAAAAAGAAATTTTCTTTCACGAGTAAATGCATGTGGGCCTATAATAATTATGTGCTTGTATTCACTGTATCTTTGCACGTACATGAACAAGTACGCGTAATTATGCGTACATGTTTTCATGCCTTCATGTATGCAACTATGCATGAAGGCTATGTAGGTATACATACCCTTTCGAAGAATATAGTTTTATGACAGATTTAAGCAGCATAGCGCCTCTTGAGACACTATATTTGATGTTTTGATGTTTATGTTAATTTATATTGCTCATTCTTGTTCACCAGAGTGCTGTTTGGCAGCTGGTTATATTAAAGAATATACTTACTTACTTACTTTATAAAACGCGATGGTTATGAGATCGTAAATAGGCCTATACTTTAAGTGCTTCGCTTCACTTGACGTGTATTTCGAGTAGACATCTATTCAATATATATTTCGTTCCTGCAGCATGCAATAAATATGTTATATTATATATATATATATATCCTTCAGACTTGAATTAATCTCTTCCAGAGGGGTAACTTAAAACCTGACTCAGCCACACGGATTTTTCTTCTCAACTTCTTTCTGTCAGCAGTATCTTTTTCCTTCAATCTGAAAGACTTCAGGTCTTGTTCTATCACGTCTCTCCATCTCTGCTTTTGCTGTCCCCGAATGCAGCTTCCGATAACCTATGCCGTCATAATTCTTTTCATGCAGCTTTCATCCTCTGTTTTCATCACAAGACCGTACCATCTTTTGTCAGTAACACACGCCACTCCTAGTGTCTTAATTTCTGATGACCTCGTTTCTTTTCTTATTCTTCAACGAGACTTCAAGTATCCTCCGCAGCATTCTCATATCTGCTCTCTCCAGTAAGCCTTTCTCTCCTCGTCATTTTCCAGGCCTCTGCTCCTTTATTTATCATCACCGGTCTTAAGTAAGTAAGTAAGTATATTCTTTATTGAACCAGTTGCAATCCGCATTCCGGTGTACATACATCAAATACAATAAACAATCAATAGTCAATATGAATAAAGCATTCTAACTATAAAAGTTTTTTTCATATTATGATTAGCTAAAGGTAAAACACGGTCATGTGACCGGGGTCGAAGGGAATAGGCCAACGGCTTTTTTGGAGGGAGAAACCTATGGAGAACATGGCCTGGGTTTCCCAGGACCGCCGAAAACAAGCAGGTGTCGGCTTTAAGGCATAATTGTTCAAAGGTTGGGCTATCACTTGGGAGGTATCGCTGACGGATCAACCTGTTCATTACAGACTGGAGCATTCCCTTCTCCCTTTGGCTGGCAAAGCCCCACCATGCCGGAGCAGCATACAACAGGCGTGCCACCGTTGTCGCCCTCACTACATCGTAAAGCCCAGGGCCAGATAGACCATGGGCAGTTAGTATGCGCAAGGCATACATGGATTGCCTAGCCCTGCAGCATATTTGAGCAATGTGTATCTCAAAACTTAAAGTTTCAGTGAGCATTGTCTTGTGCACCTTATCATTGTCTTGTGCACCTTTCCCTTGAGATGAATCGGCACTCTGGCGTCACGCAAGACGCTCGTTAAGTCTTTTGCAAGCTGCCTTAATCCTGTTCTTGAGATCATGCTCATAACCACAGTAAGATTTCATTACCAACCAAGATATTTAAATGATTCTGTTTGGTTCAGTACGTTTCCAGCCCTGTCCCTGACCATTAATGTCTCATCTGGTTTAGAGCAGATCTTGGTTTGTGTCTTATTGATGTTTATTTCAAGGTCCTTGCTCCCCAGTGCCTCCTGCCAATCAGTGAAGCGTGTCTCTCTCCCAGCCTCCGCCTCGGTTGCCACAATAAGGTCATCTACATACAGCATACCCCATTATCCCATGGCACCTCCCTTCTTACATGTTCCGATAAGCGCCCATTGCTATGAAAAACAGCAAAGGACTAAGGCAGGATACCTTATGCACACCCACCAATCTCACTATTTATTCTGTAAGTCCATTTTCCATCAAACTCCAGTAGACAACCACTCTTGGAACTCTATCAAAAGCTTTTTTCAGATCCACAAATGTCCAGTATCTCTCGTTGTTTCCTTCCAATATCTTATCATGCACCTCTCTCAGTAGGCTATGAACACCGGATCCATTGTACTTCTCTCCGGTCTGAAACCAAACTGGTTATCATGTAGCTCAATCTGCTCTCTAATACGCCTTTTAATCGCCTTTTCATACACCTTTAGTCCAACCTCCTACAGTTTAATTCCTCTGCAATTCTCACATTGCATCACAACTCCTTTCTGTTTGTGTAATGACAGTATTTTACTCTCCTTTATATCCTGTGGCAGTTTTTCCTGTTTCACGTAGTCATTCAGAATGATGTGCATTGTGCAACCTTAGAATCACATCCTACCCAAGTGCTTTAAACATTTCAGCAATCATTCCAGATGGTCTCAGTGCTTTGTTGTTCTTTATCTTCTTCATTGCTGTCTCGATCTCATTGCGGGTGATTTCTTCTTCCGGTCCTTGGATTTTTAGTCAAGTGTGAGAAATAGAAACTGTTCGCTGTTGACAGTATCAAAGAGTAGGCCTAATATCTGTTTCTAGTGACAGAGATAAGATACTGAGTACTGACTGCACAAGATATCTGCGAACAGATGTAAACTGCGCACGTGATGTTTCTGTTCAGGTCTGTTCCAGTAAGAATAGAGGCATATTTTAAGTAAAGATTCTTCTGAGGTGTTGTAAGAGAAAAAGTAGACCTACATAATTTGAGTAATCTCGTGAATCTTTGAGAAATAAATTATATACTTGCATTTATGCAACTTTCTTGCCTCGATGCAGGTGACAACGTGGGAGTTGACGAGTATGCAGACGGCAGTGATGCGATTGAGTCGTTGTTTGTCATGTCCGAGATCTTCCATGCATCTGACCCTGTTAGCGGAAAAATCGAGGCTTTCATGCTCATCCAGCCATGCCTCTATCAACGATGTAAAGACTCGTGTTCAGCCAGTGTCTACGTCTTCCGTACTAAAGACATAGATGATAAAGTGCACGCGGAGTTGATGAGTCTCGTGGCTGACTTTGCAAAGGCTATCGACATTGGTTACACTCAGTGTTTCACCCAAGTGGCTCTGTGTCTTCATGGTCTTTACCTGCAACTCAGAAGAAGAGGATTTCTAACAGTGGCCGTTCTACCAAACTGGGTCAGCATTGCAGGATCCAGCTTAAGGGACAACGCACTCATGGTCAAGGATTTCGGAATGGCTGAGAGACCGGTATGCTATGAGATAAATCAAGACAGGTGGCGAAATTAGTCTTATCCCAGGACTAGCATTTACGCCCTGAATTTTTAATGGCATCACCCTCGTTTTGTTCCGAGTAAGCGAACGTATAATTTTAATTATATTTATTATAAGGCGAATCGAGTGTATGTGACACGCCACCTAGCGATTCAGAGGCGCGACACCATATAGCAGAAAATCAATATTAATTAATGCATTCTTCATTCAGCCTTCACTCTGTCCTGTGGCCTGTCCGCCACAGTAATATTGTGTGTTTTTTTACAGGTAAGGTCACAGATAGAAGTCTTGAAAATGGTGGAGTCTCTTTTATCGAAAGAAGGCTTAGAAAAATATGCAAGCATCAATTTTCGGCAAATTCCAGGCCTTCCAAAAAGTTTCGTTCTCGAGAATGGTACGAAACTTGTTCTTCGCAATGCTAAAGAAAACGAAGACCATCTTCTTTATGAGATGCTTACCGATGCGGTGGAGAAAGGCCAAGGCTATTCAGAGCATGAATTTCCTTCACTTAAACTTATGCGTAAAGAATATCTCGCCAATGGCTATATGGCGACCATAGAAGAAGAAAACACGAATAAGTTGATAGGATTTTGGGTCTATTTCGATGCTGCGATGTCTCGACGTGGAAGAGGAAAAGTATCGGTGTCGTCAACAATAATCGCTGCAGAGGTCAGAGGGAAAGGTTTAGGTAATGCTGTCCAATCAATGGGCAATTTTGTGATGTCCGTCCTCGGATACGAGAGAGTGTTGGGGAACACTTTTCATACTAACAGTCAGGTTTCTAAACTGTGGCAGAATGATGGTGTTTCTATGTGTGGAGTTCTGCCTAGAGCTAGTTTCCAGAAGGGGGTCGGATGGGTGGATTTGGTTTTATGTGTGCAAGAAGTTGATTATGCGTCCAATCGGCTTTTACTAAAGACCACAAAATGTCGTCTATAGTTTCATCACCTTAAATATGTTTGCAAAATTGCGATCAGGCGACTTATTTCAATGTTTTGCCGATGCTGACTTTTTAAGGCAGATTCTGCCGTTTTTTGGCCCATCGAGAAAGCGAGATTTAAACCTGAGAGGCATTAAACTGCATAACTAACTTGCGTTGTGTTACTAGCAAGTAGCAACATTAGGTATCGCATCACTAAGAATATATTTTCTGTAGTTAGTCAAATAAGTGGACTTCTTTCCTGTAAGTTATTTTCATTACTATCACTTAAGTTCTAAATAGGCAACAAATACATGTATGAATAATATTCAAGAAAGAGGGGTCAAGATTAGTATACGCTATTTACTTTTCTTGGTTCCTGTCTCACTGTGCTTGTTGATTCTTGATTGTAACCGTAATACCTGTTCTGTGCAATAAACAAATTAATTCATTCATGTACTGTTAAAACCCGCTTTTATCAGAAAACCTCATATTTCTGCTAGAATTTTCTGTGACGTGTTTTCCCATTATTTAAGCACCATTTTTGTTATTGTAACGGACTGTCGGGTCGAACAACTTGTCACGATGGCCAATCCGGCTGTCGCACTATAATTGGACCCGGGTGAATTCTTCTTGTTTAAGTCTGTAAGGAGACTAAACAGTTTTACAACTTTTAATTGAATGAACGGAAAACCACGACTTCGTGTCGTAATACGACAGTCGTATGTAGTCCCCAATCGTCTCCCTGAGTTCCACAGTCATCCCCAGTTCGAATTAACTGACGACGAAGAAATAACTGTTTGTTCGTGCACAAATTTCAAGGAATATTTGACCCACGTCTCCGCATAATTTTGTCAGACTGACTACTTTCAGCACGCCCAGCGCCTTTTATAGGGTCGGGCCTAGGCGGGTTAAGAGATTTCCTTATCGGCAAATTACCTCTATGTGTCAAGAATTAACTCTATGGTTAAATAATTGACTCCATGTGCAAGAATTAACACTATGGCTAAAGAATTTACTCTATGTGAAAAAGTATTGTCTCTATGTGTCAAGGTTTTAGTCTATAGGCAAACAAAGTCCGTCATCAGACTCATAAGTTCCCCGTACACTTCATCATCTATGTCCTTAGCACGGAAGACGTACACACTGGCTATACAAGGATCATAACTTCGTTGGTAGCGGCATGGCTGGATGAACATGAAAGCCTCGATACTTCCGCTAACAGGGTCACATGCCTGTAAGATCTCGGACATGAAAATTAGCATCTCAAACGCCTCACTGTCGTTTTCATACTCGTCAACTCTCACGTTGTCACCTGCATTGACACAAGAAAGTTGTGTAAATACCAACGCATTATTAATCTAAGTGCTAAGTATAAATTATAAAACACAAAACATGTGAATTTCCTTATACAATCGCCACTTAGAGAGATAACTTTTCTTGGCCTTGCACACTTAGGCAACTGGAATAAGCCAGTGAAACAATTGTTCATAAGCATCAACTTTATTTTCTGGAAAATATTATCTTATATTTCCTGCACGGGCTTGTCACAAAATCAATCGGTTACTCGTATCAGCACTGTTTAATTTCAATTTCTATTTCTAACTTGACCCTAATTTTATTGTAGGACTTGTGCAGTTTGTGCCTAATAGCATGCTGTGGATTGTACTTCTATGAAAATATTTATTACTAGTACAAACCAATGCCAAATGTGCGTCATTAACTAAAACTTAGATGAATTCTTTTGGGACTTAGCACTTGTAGTTGTAGATTGCAACTAATCCCTAAATGTACTTGAGGTGTGGTTATTTTATAGTGCAATAGTAAATAATGGCACACCATAATCAAATCCGTAATCACTTCAAGCGTCATAAGTTCATCCCACTGAGACAAAGAGACAGCCTGCCGTGGCTGACCCCGTTGAAAGACAATAATTATTGTCATTGTCTTCAGTTTAGAAGAAATTAAATAATAGGCTGAGAAGATCGAACCGAAGCGGGTAAACCGTTCCAAAAGTTAGATCCAGTCTCTAAAAAGTCTTACTTTGTAGGCCTAGTTGAGGATTCGCTGCGAAACGCAAAGTATAACTAGAGGAAAGCAAATGCGCGCATATATATAGGCCTACATAATTATATACGTAGATATATATATATATATAGATATTATATATATATATATATATATATATATATATATATATATATATATATATATGTACACACATATAATAATATATGTTCCCACATAATATAAAGGCTACACATACATTCATACATACACATGCACATATGCATGATAATTGATAACTAAATGAATATAGTCGCGGATGAGATTTCGTTGTTTCAGAATTAGGTATACCTCGTAACGCCGCCTCTTCAATCATCTTCCAACATTGACCAAGTTGGTCGGTCGTGGCATAATTGACGACCAAAGACTTCGATCCATCTGCAAAACGATATTCGTGCGGCAGATGACTGATCAGCTTTGTCTGGTAGAGTCGACTTCGACAAAATTCTTTCGCCATCTGACTTAAGTTAAGTACCACTGCGACACGAAAGCACCTTTAAAAATTAAATAATGAAAACATTAATGTGCTCGAGCCGTATTATAAGTCTCTTTTGACAGGTCATGAAGAACTTCTGACACAGCATGGGCCTAAAGTGCGCCAGTTTATATAGTTTACCCCGTTCTGCGTTCACGTGAACCTCGATTTTCGTTGGACCGTATGAACTTTAAAGCATTCGCTCTGTTGCTACAATGCCATTTAAGATAAGCTACTGTAATAACAGGAGACGTTCTAAAATGGCCAGATAACACGCAGAGTGAAACAAATCTTACTATGAGAGGGCTAGAGGGGTTATAGAAACTATTTAAATTTCTGGATGTCGCCGTACGTATCTTTGCTCTGCATATCTATTATCCATTAGTCTACTTTGGAGCTGGGACAACTGTGAGCGGTGCTCTGTAACCCAATGGAATAGATTCTCAGACCACCAGGTGCTCGCAATTATGCGCGGCAGTTGAGTAGTACGCAGAGTTCATAGGTACATAGAGTCAATTCTTTACCCAGAGTAAATTCAATTCTTTGCCCGTAGAGTCTCTTTTTTCCCCCATAGAGTCAATTCTTTGCCCATAACTATAGTAAATTCTTGAAAACAAAGAGTCAATTCTTTGTCTGTGGAGTAAAATCTTGACACATAGAGTCAATTTTTTCCCCATAGTGTAAATGCTTTGCACACGGAGTCAAATCTTTGCCCATAATAATCTATTCTTCACCCACCTAGGTCCAAAAATAACAGGAGACGTTCTAAAATGGCCAGATAACACGCAGAGTGAAACGAATCTTACTATGAGAGGGCTAGAGGGGTTATAGAAACTATTTAAATTTCTGGATGTCGCCGTACGTATCTTTGCTCTGCATATCTATTATCCATTAGTCTACTTTGGAGCTGGGACAACTGTGAGCGGTGCTCTGTAACCCAATGGAATAGATTCTCAGACCACCAGGTGCTCGCAATTATGCGCGGCAGTTGAGTAGTACGCAGAGTTCATAGGTACATAGAGTCAATTCTTTGCCCAGAGTAAATTCAATTCTTTGCCCGTAGAGTCTCTTTTTTCCCCCATAGAGTCAATTTTTTGCCCATAACTATAGTAAATTCTTGAAAACAAAGAGTCAATTCTTTGTCTGTGGAGTAAAATCTTGACACATAGAGTCAATTTTTTGCCCATAGTGTAAATGCTTTGCACACGGAGTCAAATCTTTGCCCATAATAATCTATTCTTCACCCACCTAGGTCCGCCACTAAAAGGTGCTGAGCGTGGTGAAAGCATTCAGTCTGACAGAGTAATGCGGTGACGTAGGTTGATTATTCTTCGAACCCTGTGGAAGAACAATCAGTCTTTCTTCGTCGTCGAATAATTCGAACTGGGGTGGCTTTGGAACTCAAAGAGACGATTGGGAGCCACATACGACACTAAGTCGGGGTTTTCCGTTCATTCAATTAAAAGTTGTAAAACTGTTTTTGTGTAGTCTGAGTCTCCTTGCAGACTTATATAAGCCGAATTCACCCGGGTCTAATACTGAGATTGCCGGATTGGCCATCGTGGCAAGTTGTTCGACCCGGTAGTCCGTTGCCATAGCATGCACAAATGGTGCTTATTTTTATAATGGGAAACACGTCACAGAAAATTCTAGCAGAAATTTTAGATGTTCTGATAAAACGAGGGTTTTTACAGTACCTGAATGAATGAATTTGTTTATTGCACAGAACAGGTATTACGGTTACAATCAAGAATCAGCAAGACTAGTACTGTGCGACAGGAGCCAAGCAAAGTTAATAGCGCATAGCCTACTATTCTTGACCCCTCTTTCTTGATTATTATTCACACATGTATTTGTTGCCTATTTAGAACTTAAATGATAGCAACGAAAATAACTTACAGGAAAAAAGTCCACTTATTTGACTAACTACAGAAAATATATTCCTAGTGATGCGATACCCAATGTTGCTAGTAACACAACGCAAGTTAGTTATGCAGTTTAATGCCACTCTGAAATAATCTCGGGTTGAAATCTCGCTTTCTCGATGGGCCACAAAACGGCAGAATCTGCCTTAAAATGTCAGCATCGGCAAAAATTTAATATTGAAATAAGTCCCCTGATCACAATTTTGCAAACATATTTAAGGTGATGAAACTATAGACGACATTTTGTGGTCTTTAGTAAAAGCCGATTGGACTCATAATCAACTTCATGCACACATAAAACCAAATCCACCCATCCGACTCCCTTCTGGAAGCCTGCTCTAGGCAGGACTCCACACACAGAAACACCATCATGCTGCCACAGTTTTAAAATCTGACTGTTGGTATAAAAAGTGTTCCCCAGCACTCTCTCGTATCCGAGGAGGGACATCACAAAATAGGCCATTGACTGGAAAGCATTGCCAAAACCTTTCCCTCTGACACCTGCAGTGATTATTGCTGATCCCTCCGATACTTTTCCTCTTCCACGTCGAGACATCGCAGCATCGCTGAAGACCCAAAATCCAATCAACTTATTCGTTTCTTCTTCTTCTATTGTCGCCATGTAGCCATTGACGAGATAATCTATGCGCATAATTTTCAGTGAAGGAAATTCATGCTCTGAATAGCCTTGGCCTTTCTCCACCGCATCGGTAAGCGTGTCATAAAGAAGCTGGTCTTCGTTTTCTTTCGCATTACGAAGAACTAGTTTCGTACCATTCTCGAGAAGGAAACTTTTTGGAAGGCCTGGAATTTTCCGAAAATTGATGCTTGTATCCTTGTCTAAAACATCCTTCGATAAAAGAGACTCCATCATTTTCACGACTTCTGTTGGTGACCTTACCTGCAAAGAAAACACACGATATTACCAGGTCATGTATTCTCCACGTCATCTTGTGCATGCATTATAGGCCTATGCATGGATTTTGTTCACAGTTTACTATGAGGATCGAGTGCAGAGCGACACATAAATGGTTTTGATTACAGTCGCAAGAAACCAATTAGATGCACATGCTTAGCAATCAGTGAACGTGACCGTCGCAGTAGAACAACAATGGTGTTTCTGTGTACGGAGTCCTGACTAGTGATGTTTTCCAAAAGGGGTTCGGATTAGTAGATTTGGTTTTCTGCGTGCAGGATGTTAAGAACAGGTCTTCGGCATTAGAATTGCTACTAATAAAATAATTCTATTGCGGATTTCGACTTGTTAATGAGCTCACAAACTCTTATCTTAGAGCCTGAGTTCACCATTAAGCTGAGAAAAACCAACGGCGAAATAAAAAAATTGAACTGCATGCACACAACGTGGCAAATAATTATGAGCTCCTTACAGTTTTAAATCAACACGACAAAACACCTTGAAAGAAATTAATGTCAAAATTACTAGGGGCTACATCATTTCAACTGCGTGTAAATTCCCTGATAATAATCCTAGCATAAAAATATCAAACCTGTCTTTATTTATCTCATAGCATACCGGTCTGTCAGGCATTCCGAAATCCTTGACCATGATTGCGTTGTCCTTTAAGTTGGCTCCTGCGATGTTGACCCAGTTCGGAAGTACGGCCACTGTTATAAATCCTCTTCTTCTGAGCTGCAAGTAAAGACCATGAAGACATAGAGCCACTTGGGTGAAACACTGAGTGTAACCAATGTCGATAGCCTTTGCAAAATCAGCCACGAGACTCATCAACTCCGCGTAAACTACATCATCTATGTCTTTAGTACGGAAGACGTAGACGCTGGCTGTACACGAGTCGTAACTTCGTTGATAGAGGCATGACTGGATGAGCATAAAAGCCTCGATTTTTCCACTAACAGGGTCAGATGCCTGGAAGATCTCGGACATGTCAAACAACGTCTCAATCGCGTCACTGCTGTTTGCATACTCGTCAACTCCCACATTGTCACCTGCAATGAGACATGAAAGTGGCATAAATGCATCTATATGATACATTTCTCAGAGACTCACTAATAATAATAATAATAATATCTTTTCTTTAATAAGCGCCTGACAAACGCACTGCGCTGTACATTTATATGTTATGCAATTGAAATCTTAACTACTAACAGAACAGACAGCTTGCAATACAATAGCTTACACAATCTAGGCCCTTTTCTTATGCAATCATCATTGCCCTCAGAAGACTCTTTTCTTAGACATCTCTATTCTTACTGGAACATAAATGCATCTATATAATACATATGTCTTGTGCAGTCCGTGCCTTATCTCTGTCATTAGAAACACATGTTATTGTCAGCAGCTTACAATTTCTATTCCTCACAATTACCGTAATTTAGATTAAGCAAACAGAGCAGATGCTGACAGTGAGTTTTAATGTTCAGATGCTGGCGCAGGGTTTTAGTAAATTTTAGACTCAGCAGCCGAAAAATCTCAATCGTGAAGAAGAGTCACAGTTGATTGCAAAGCCTCAGCACAGAAATGGAAATTATGATCTGACAAAGGCAATATTTGTCAACTAGGAAGAAAGCATTTACATAAATATATTGAAGCATACATGCATGCAATGTCATGCATGCACACAAACATGCATTGATACATACAAGTTTGTTTCATCCACTAATTAACCTATGTGCTATTTCGTCACAGACGTCTACAGAATCTTAAAACGCACCTTTTCGGTTCTGTTATTTCGATTGTCATGTTAAGCGTTGCTGTGAGTTTCTTAAGAGGCGCTTTACAAACATCCAAATGCATTCATAAAAATTTTCCCACTTACATGCATGCATACCTACATTACCTGCATACATCCATACATGAAGGCATGCATGCATGTAGGCTACGTTCGTATTCTGCGTACTTGTTCATGCACGTTATCTGCGACCTCATCTCGTTTCTTGCTCTCTGCTGATTGGCTTTTATCTTTTTGTTCCTAGGACTAGAACTGCCTTGGCTCAACGCCGGGCATTTGCTGTGGTTGGTTGAACGTGGTTCCTCTACTTGGAATTACCTTCCTCCCTCACTAAGGTCTAAACTAATGACTGGTTTTTCTTCTTTGATCTCTCGTTCTTTGAAGACGTTTCTTTTCCCACGGGGTTTCGTGCCGAGAGCGCCTCTGAGTAGTTATTCTGAGAGAGGCGCTATATAAATCTTTAGATACGATACGATACGTGCATGCATGATATACTGATATAGGCCTATACACACATAGGCCCACATACATCTACTCGTTGATTAGATTTCATTGTTTAATTAAGAATTAGATATCTAGGCTACCTCTCAATGCTGCCTCGTCAATCATCTTCCGACATTGACCAAGTTGGTCGGTCGTGGCATAATCGACGACCAAAGACTTCGATCCATCTGCAAAGCTATACTCGTGTGGCAGATGACTAATCAGCTTCGTCTCGTAAGTTCTATTCTGACAGAATTCTTTCGCCATCTGTAATAAGTCAATGACAACCATACAGAATAAGTTCATTTTGAGTCACATTTTTAGCTTTTAGCGAGTAATGGGCTGAACTTGCAAGAGTAGAAGTGCTTCAAGTATAAATAGATAAATTATGCAATTTGATACGTATACTGCAGTACACATGGTAGGCTATACAAGCCTACATGGCAATACACTGATATCGACTGTATAGAGGACAAACGCGTTATGTCCAAATTTCATAATTTCGAGAAAACTGAATTTTTAATTTCAAATGCTTATGAAAAATATAAGATGGCTACATTACCATTCTTTCTTTATGTCATTGAATACTTCTTTAAACAGGTAAACAGGTAAGTGGAGCACTTGTATTATATGACTAGAGAATAACATGAAATAAGGGAAGTTTTGAAGGGCAGGGTGTCCAAAAGTGGACATATAACATTTGTGCTCCACAAAAATCTTTATAACATGGACATATCATATTGAACATATCATTACCAAGTATGGTTAGCCTACTGAGCTTTTTGCTACCTGATAGGCCACGATAGTGTTCAGCAAACTTGTAAATAAGTAAGTTGGAATAAAATTTGTCAAGAAAACTTATTTTAACATAAGTTTTGTGCACAACTTATGTTTAGATCAGACATAATCATTGTTTTTGTGATACTAGAAATGTGGCTGTTGTATGGATTCATTATAAAAGAATAGCGTTTGCGAAAGTGGATTTTATTTTGTCTAAAGACTTCAAGGAATCAAAACAAATAGCAAAACTGGATTTGATTTTATGTAATGGGATCACGGAATCAAAACAAATAGCAAAACTGGATTTGATTTTGTCTAAAGGGTTCACGGAATCAAAACAAAACCAAAATTGGATTTGATTTTATCTAAAAGGTTCACGGAATCAAAACAAATAGCAAAACCGGATTTGATTTTATCCAAAGGCTTCACGGAATCAAAACAATTCGCAAAACTGGATTTGATTTTATCCAATGGGTTCACAGAATCAAAACATATAGTAAAACTGGATTGGATTTTATCCAAAGGACTCACGGATTCAAAGCAAACAGCAAAACTGCATTAAATTTTGATTTTTAATCGTAAGGCTTCACGGAATCAAAACAAGTAGCAAAACTGGATTTTTTTATATAAAGGCTTCGCGGAATCAAAACAAATACCAAAATCGGATTTGATTTTATCTAAAGGGTTCTAAAGGCTGTGTCGCCCGATACGCTGCCAGCGCGAGGAAGGACTAAGGTCTAAGGTAAGGGTAAAGGGTTCACGGAATCAAAACAAATAGCTAAACTGGATTTTATTTTATCCAAGGGCTTCACGGAATCAAAACAAATACCAAAACGTATTTTATTTTATCTAAAGGGTTCACGGAATCAAAACAAATAGCAAAACTGCATTTGATTTTCATTTAAAGGCTTCACGAAATAAAAACAAATACAAAAACTGGATTTCATTGTATCTATAGGGTTCACGAAATCAAAACCAATAGCAAAACTGCATTTGATTTAACCCAGGGTGAGAATTGCCAGGGTGGTTCGGGGGTTCAACCCCCCTAGTCTTTCTTAGGCTCCCATAGTAAAGTCTAATGATGTAGAATTGTCAGTATTATAGATAACTTACGTTTAGTATTCACACTTTGTGAAGCCGAACCCAAGATTGATACCACTGCTGATGTTATTGGAAGTGAAGCGGTCAACATCCGATAACCGTCACTGAACTTAGTAAAATTATCTTTAAATATTTCAGACCGACGAGCAACCATGACTGTTATTTAGTGTAAACTCTTTATTACAATAATATTTACTAAAATAACAAATCCCAAACCAAAGATTTTAACAGGGAGGAAGATGGCCTACTGAAAGAAAATTGGCTTGCGCAGTGCGAATGAGGGCGCGTGATGCATTCTGGTCGGTCCAGGGCCAAACAAGCGAAAGTTCCTATTGGTTTGCGTAGCGCGCATGACGGCGCGTGATGCATTCTGGTCTGTCCATGGCCAAACAAGCGAAAGTTCCTATCTCTGGAATGCTAAAATTCATCTGTTAAAAGTCGTCTTATAGGAAAAGTTTAGGAGAATTAAGCATTTTTGGCCCAGTAGAAAGTTAGGCAGCATGCCGCACTGTTTTGAAGCCTTTAATTATAGGATTTCGATGTTACGATACTTTTAACTGATGGATTTTAGTATTGCAAAGATAGTAATGTTCGCTTGTTTGGCCCTGGTCAGACCACAATGCATCACGCGCCCTCATTCGCAGTTGCATTATCGGTGGTTCATCTTCCTCCCTGTTAAAATCTTTGTCCCAAACGGTCAACTTTCCGACTGGCTTGACGCCATCTTCCATAGAAGTTACGCAAATAATAACTGATTGGCTGCATTTCTCCGAGCACAAACGTATCTTTGCGTGAGACATACATAAAACATACATAGTACATAATATAATACATACAGACATAATACATACATAATACATACATAAAACATACATAATACACACATAACACATACATAATGCATACATAATACATACATAAAACATACATAATACACACATAACACATACATAATGCATACATAATACATACATAAAACATACATAGTACATAATATAATACATACAGACATAATACATACATAATACATACATGAGACTTTCCTTTCTGGATCATTGTCT
Organism: Aporrectodea caliginosa; assembly: GCA_020284085.1. NCBI lineage: Eukaryota > Metazoa > Annelida > Clitellata > Crassiclitellata > Lumbricidae > Aporrectodea > Aporrectodea caliginosa. Next base: position 1,076,590 of record JACEVL010000204.1, read on the forward strand.
TCATCTCTCTCTCTCCTTAAAACATATTTCTTCTCTCGGGGTTCTCGCACTGGGAGCGCTACTGAATGGCCTCGGCTGTGAGCGGCGCTATATAAATTACTAATTACATTACATTACATTATATGTCCACATATCAAGTTTGTGCTCTGTGGATTTTTCCGAAGTGGACATATAACATTTGTGTCTTGTATTATTTATTTCACATGAAAACGCCTTTACCAGGACATGTAACAATTGTGCTCTGAAGCCTTATGCCATTGCCTACTAGAATAGCTAAAAACATTGATTTTGGAAAAAGTTGGACATATAACGTTTGTCCTCTATACAGTCGATATGCAAAGTGCTGAATCGGGGGAGGGGGGGCTACGGTTTTATAAGTTATTTATCAAACCAAAACCAAAACCAAATGTCCTGCTAAACCAAATAAGGCCAGAAATGAGAATAGGGCATCATCTAACAATATTAAAAAATTCATTAATCATGCAATTGCAGCCAGTGAAATTCGCAGTCTTACAATCAGTGTTGAAAATCACATAGTAAAAATACCGTTAAACGAGCACAAATGAAGAACAATTACCTTGAAATCTTAATAATGCTTATAAAGATAGCAATTGGTAGGTTATCAACAGCTGTGGCGTCTAATTCTTGCCATTATAGGCTTATCCCGTGTCTGTTTAAATCTGATGCTTCGTTCCAGATCTCGATCTCTAGCAGTGTGCTAAACAGGCTAAATAGCTTTCTTTTCAGACACGAAAGAACCTTTAAACTTTACGTTATGCATTTGCTACATCCGTTGGGTTTTTTGGTGGGAAAATCCACGAGGCTTAAGCACAGAACGTGTGCTAAAATTACAACAAACTTCATTATTAATAGGTCCTATGCATAGCTCATTCGTGTGAACTATGAACTTGTGCGTACGGCTGTATAAAATGTTACCTGTTCGCTCGAGATCGAGATCTTGTCCTATAATGTAACGTTATTCGACGCTTAAGATATACTACAGTTGACCTATTTAAAGTGCCAGACACAGCGCAGAGATAAGCAAACCTTTGTATTATATATGTATGTGTGCAGATTTATATAGTGCCATACAAGAACTTCACTAAGGCGCTAAACGTAGCTTTTAAACTTCGTTGGCTTCAATTTTCCCTCAACTTCAAAGAATTTAAATTCGTCTGAAGCCAATTTCCTAATTTACGACTCTCTCATTGCTGATTTATAATCACTGGCCAAAAATTTACATTTAGTTTATTACCTTGTGTCTATTCATTATCAGTAATTATATTCCTAAATAGCAGAATTAACAAATTATTCGGTCTGCCACTCGAGTACAATAATGATGTAAGGGTGACCCTACTAGTCGGGACTTGTTCCCTTTAGGGTTCTCTACCTCCGTTGTTTTCCTGCTATCATACTGTAATTATGATGATTGTATGCTTTGCTTCTGCTGGAAACAATAAAATTTATGGTTATGGTTATGGTTATGGTTATATTTTCAAATTGTAAAACGACTTGCCAACTTGGATATAATATTTTATTAACATTGTTAAAGAATGGGCGTATCTAGACAAAAGAGTAGCCTGCGTCAGCTTAAATGATGCTATAAACGGCTCTGGCGTCTAAGTCTTGCCATTATAGTTATTAAGAACGAGAAGTTAATAATATAATTATGCACATAGGGCTCACATTCATTCACTACTTCTGGGATTTACATAGTGAATTCTTGGCTTCCCTTTGACTGACAATATTCCAGAGTCTATTAAAGTCTATTAATATTTTTTTATCTCTTCTGTATTCATGACAGTTCTCGCGTGACCGATGCCAGTCGCACATGGACCATTGACCGTAATATAGTTAGTAAGAATGGGTAACTGGCTACTCCCTCCTCTGAAGGCCAAATAACCACTCTCACTCATTCATCTGCAAGTCCTGATTCGCACCTGTAAGTGGTTTGTTGATGACTCGTAGTGAGACACTTCCAACCGGAATTATCTAGTTTATAGTTAAAGCATTTAACGATTGGGCTTGTTCTCAACATCTCGCAAGGCTCAATCCAAATACAGCGATCGGACTTCATCTCCAAAAACTTCTGGCAGAACTCCACACACACAGAAATGCCTCTACTTCACTCCAGTTTAAAAGCCAGACTACTATGGAAAGTTTACGCTTACAATGGAAAGTGTATCTCAAACTCTCTTATAGGCCTATAATTCAAGCACATTCTTTACAAATGGGCCATCGAGTTTATGGAATTCCAGGAATTGTTCCATCTAATTTTCTGCAGTGAATAATATGGACTCTTGGGACAATTTTCTTTTCCTTTACGAGACATTGAAGAATGGAGAAAGACTAGAAACTGTGTCAGAATTTTTATGTTTCTTTTATCAGCGCAGTGTAGCCATTGGCAAGCACTTCTAAGCACATGGTGTTCAGTGATGGGATTTCACGCAAACTCGATTAGGGTTTCGACACTAACTTTGAACAGTGCGCAGGCAGTAGGCCATATTTCGATATTTCTAGTAAGACAATAACATATTCAGGCCTTATTATTAATTTTAATTGGTAACTACTATTACGCCGGAACACGCTTCGTCTGGTGGAGTCGATTTCGACAAAGTTCTTTCTCCATCTGACATAAGTTAAGTACCGCTATAAAATGAAAAGCCTTTATACTAAAGAAATCACGAAATGTGAGTTTACAGAGTTTCTTCGACAGTTCGCGAAGCTTATTGTCAGAACTTCTGACAATGGTACAAGGGACGAGTGTTGACGTAGGCTACCTCGTTCTGCGTTCACATTAACCTTGGTCTCGATCTGCGTTGGACCGTATGAACCTTGAACTATTCGCTCTCCTCCTACAATGCCGTTTTAGATAACTGCAGTAGAACCTTCTAAATAACGCAAGATAACACATAGATTGAAGCGAACCTTTCTGTGAGAGATGTCGTAAACTATGGGCGCTACATAAATGTCGGGATGTCGCCCTAGGTACATTTGCTCATGAGCCTACATTGCGGCTGGGGCAACTGTGGGCGGTGCACTGTTACTCAATGGATTAGATTTTCATTACGACCAGGAGGTAGAGCAGAGTTCGTAGGTCAGGTTACATTGCTCAGGCTCTCAACAATACATTCCATTAGCCTTGCAATGATTGATGAGTATGATGATAAGAACACAAACAAAATAGAACATAATTGACATAATATATAATATCTTACCAAAAGCATCTGTAAAAACTTACAGTATTTTTACCCGTATATTGGCCTAATAAAGTGAAATATAACGATGTATTGTTAATTTGTTCAGAACAACACTGAGGGCTACTGAATGATGTCTTTCAGAACCTTCATCATCTACTTCAGAGCGTCTTTGCGGATTTGCGATCGACCGCATTGTTCTTCAAATCTGTCTTTCATATATAAAAATCGTTTGCAAATTATATGATGTTTTATTACTTATTACACAGCAAAAACCCATACGTTTGTAATTGTATGAAATTAGTACACATTGTAACACGGTGCTATGATATGATTGAATGATTATAATTAAAAGTCAGGTGGAAACTTACAAAGGGCGCAGCCATTAAATCTTGCCCCGGGCGCTGAAACCCTTCGTTACGCCACTGTATATTCTTAGTCATATATTATGTTACATGTAATGTTCCTAATACTACAACGTAAATTAGTTATGCAATTTAGTGACACTTTGAATTCTTTGGGGTTGTAACTTCGTTTGTTCGATAGGACACAAAACGGCAGAATCTGCCCTAAAATGCAAGCATTAGGCCTATGTGGAATTGAAATACGTCGCCTCATAACAACTATGAAACAGATTTAAGGTGATGCCACTATAGACGACATTTCGTGGTCTCTGGTAGAGGCCCATTGGACTTGCTATCATGCTCGCATAAAACTAAATCCACCCATCCGACCCCCTTCTGGAAACCACCTCTAGGCAGAACTCCACACACGGAAACACCTTCATGCTGCCACAGTTTTAAGGTCTGACTGTTAGTATGAAAAGTGTCCCTCAATATTCTCTCATATCCGAGGAGGGACATCACAAAATGGCCCATTGATTGAAAAGCATTACCGAAACCTTTCCCTCTTACCCCTGCAGTGATAACTGCTGACCCCTCCAATATATTTCCTTTTCCACCTCGAAACATTGGAGCATCGCGAAAGAACAAAAATCCCATCAACTTATTCGTATTTTCTTCTTCTATGGTCGCCATGTAGCCATTGACTCGATATTCTATGCGCATAAGTTTCAGTGAAGGAAATTCATGCTCTGAATAGCCTTGGCCTTTCTCCACCGCATCGGTAAGCGTCTCATAAAGAAGCTGATCTTCGTTTTCTTTAGCGGTACGAAGAATTAGTTTTGTACCATTCTCGAGAAGGAAACTTTTTGGAAGGCCTGGAATTTGCCGAAAATTGATGCTTGTATATTTTTCCAAAACATCTTTCGATAAAAGAGACTCCACCATTCTCAAGACGTCTTTTGGTGTCCTGACCTGCAATTTGCAAAGAAAACACATGATGTTATCAGGTCATAATAATATATTCTCCACTTAATCGTATGCATGCATTATAGGCCTATGCATGGATTTTGTTTACAGTTCGCTATGAGGATCGAGTGCACAGCGACACATAAATGGTTTTGTGGATAAAAAGGGCTTCAGAATTAGACTTATTATGAACAAATTCTATTGTTTAGGCCTATTTCAACGTATTAACGAGCCCACCAAAGCCTTTGACCTTAGAGCATGAGTTAACCGTTAAGCTGAAATGGGCCAAAAGCGAAAAGAAATATTAAGATTGCATTTAAAAAATTGCAACACATTAGATTCTTGCAGTTCTTAATCAGCACGAGTAAACACCTTGAAAGAAATGAATGTCAAAATTACTATGGTCACAGCATTTCCCTGATATAGTCTAAACTATATTTCTGATTTGTCTGACCCACCAAAAACTATTTTTATGGAACATTCCCCTGTCAAATTCAAGGTCAGCGACTATTTTCAGCTCAACTGTCGTTTAGATTCCGAGATGTGGACATTTTAAATTCACATAATATGTTTGCATTCAATGCCGTTAAAAATCACGCCTGCCATTTATTTTTAAGGATCACAAGATCAGAGTGAAACTCTAAAATAGCTTACTTTTCATAAAAGACACGATGACGGGAAAGATATAGAAGGGTACTAATACACGAAAGCCTCGGAACAAAACCAGGGCGATGTCATTAAAAATCCCGGGTGTAAATGCTAGTCCTGGGATAAAATCAATGTTCGCAACCTCTCTTGATTTATCTCATAGCATAAGCTTACCGGTCTCTCAGGCATTCCGAAATCCTTGACCATGATTGCGTTGTCCCTTAAGCTGGCTCCTGCAATGCTGACCCAATTTGGTAGAACGGCCACTGTTAGAAATCCTCTTCTTCTGAGCTGTAAGTAAAGACCGTGAAGACATAGAGCCACTTGGGTGAAGCACTGAGTGTAACCAATGTCGATAGCCTTTGCAAAATCAGCCACGAGACCCATCAACTCCACGTAAACTTTATCATCTAGTTCTTTAGCACGGAAGACGTATACGCTGGCTGTACACGAGTCTGTACTTCGTTGATAGAGGCATGGCTGGATGAGCATGAAAGCCTCGATTTTTCCGCTAACAGGGTGGGATGCCTGGAAGATCTCGGAATAGTCAAACAACGACTGAATCGCATCACTGCCGTCTGCATACTCGTCAACTCCCACGTTGTCACCTGCATCGAGGCAAGAAAGTTGCATAAATTCAAGTAAATAATTTATTTCTCAAAGATTCACGAGATTACTCAAATTATGTAGGCCTACTTTTTCTTGTACAACACCATTGCCCTAAGAAGACTCTTTCCTTATGCCTCTATTCTTACTGGAACAGACCTGAACAGAAACATCACGTGCGCAGTTGCCAACATCTGGGCGCAGGTGTCCTGTGCAGTCAGTATCTTATCTCTGTCACTAGAAACAGACGTTACCTCTTGATACTGTCAACAGCGAATAGTTTCTATTTCTCACAATTGACTAAATTTAGAATGAGCAGATAGAACAGAGACAGACAGCGGTTAAAAATAAGAAGACTGTCTTTAAGAAAATTAATGGCAGATGGATCAACCGGATGGGGAGCTGACAGCGACATGCAAATCAATGTCTAAATAAGCAAAAAGAACTGTAGCGATAGCCACAAGAAAGCAATACAATATCAATACCAAAAGTTAAACACAAAACAAGGGAAAGACAAGATAATATCAACTAGCAACGGCAAGACAAAGAAGTAGGCAGGATAAACAATCAGCAAATTTTTTAGAGACAAAGACGGTAAAATTCTAACTGAGGAGGATGCAACCAGGACAGGATGAATGACATACTTCGAGGAGTTTCCAAATGAAGAAAATCCAAGAACCGGAAAAAGAAATCATCCGCAATGAGATTGAGACAGCAATGAAGAAGATGAAGAACAACAAAGCACCTAGACCATCTGGAATGACGGCTGAAATGTTTAAAGCACTTAGGCAGGTTGGGATTGCCTGGTTGCACAATGCACATCATTCTGAATAACTACGTGAAACAGGAAAGACCCCCTGATGTCAAGAACAGGTTGCAAAATTGGAAAGACTTAACGGGCGTATTGCGTGACGCCAGAGTGCCGATTCATCTCAAGGGAAAAAAGGTGTACAAGACAATGATAAGACCGGTGATGGTAAAGGAGCCGAGACCTGGACAATGACGAGGAGAGAAAGGTTTACTGGAGAGAGCATATATGAGAATGCTGCGGAGGATACTTGAAGTCTCGTTGAAGGATAAGAAAAGAAACGAGGTCATCAGAAAGACACTAGGAGTCAGAGGCGTAGCTAGGACATTTTGCGCCCGGGGACAAACTATGAAATTGGCGCCCTCCCTGTTTTTTGTATTTCGCATTTTCCAAATAGCCTACATGGAATGGAAATTTAAATTTCAATGAAATAAAATATTAAAGATAGCCTACAGACTATAGTTTAATATATTATGTACATAAGTTCTGTAAATCTATATACGATTGTAAAGATTGTGTTAAAAAGTCAATAAATTCAAATAAACCATTGACTCTACTTAGTCTCTACTTAGTCTCGTAGCCATATCACTTTTGCTCAATAGTGTTGTGGCTAGCACGCTGGACTGTCAATCGAGAGGTCGGGGGTTCAAATCCCAGCTTGGGCATGTATTTGATTCGAAATTTCTGTTCCGCCTGCGCCCTCAGCCATTAACGAGTACACTGCCCGTATACTGCCGGTGGGAAGTTGAGACGCCGAGGGAGAGAATTGGCCACCCACCCTCATATGCCGAGGCAAAGAAAATGAAGTAGCTAACACGAAATACCCACGGCTGCCTCAGGGCTAGCTTAAGGGGCTGCTCTTCTTCTGCTTACTTTTTACAATATCAAAAGATACAGTTTTATACAAACGGCACAATGATATAAGATTAAACTATATATAAACAATTACAATGCATCATTTGGAATTTATTTATCATAAAAATATCATAGCAGTAGGCCTACACTTACCTGTTGTCGATAAATAAGAAAAACCACGTAGTTGATTTGCGCTATGTTACATGTGGCTAAACTAACAAGACTTATTATTTTTTATTAAAAAGTTAATATTTGCATTCAAAGTAAATTACAGCAGCAGATAGCACACATTTGTTTTGTTTTATCCTAATAATGTTTTAGTATTGAAATCCAAGATAACTGAACTGACTCAGACAGTGAGACTGCCTCTTATTGAAAGTTAATTTTGACCTCTTGGTCCAATAAAGTAAATAAATCACTGGGAAGGCGTGGCCCTCAGCTATCAGTCGCCCTTTGTACACGATGCCTGTTATAATATTTCTTACTGGGGAGCATGGATGCAGCCTGGCAGCCATTGGCGTCAAGATCCAAGGCGGGTTCAGCCAGCTTAAATTTCTTAACTCTCAGACATTCCACGCGGACAGATGATACTCGTACCCAGTGTAGCATGCTGCACACACCCACCCTCCCTCTCATCGGCCATCGGGCTATGGATGCAGCAGAATGCAGCTATTCATTCCAGCCGGTTAAAAGAGTATGACTAGCCTAACAATCTTGCATAGTGGGTTTGTTATTTGTAATGAGTATATGAAGCCCCTTAGTGCCCAATGGGGCGCCAAAATCATGCCTGACATCTGGTTTTAAATAGTAAAGATATAATTGAATATTTTTTCGGCACCAAAATTAAATTTTATACATTTATTTGGTATAAATTAGTTAAAATTGCATAAAAATCAAGAGTAAAATTATTATTTGTAATCCTCATTTTGGCGCCCCCTACTTTTGGCGCCCGGGGACACTTGTCCCCTCTGCCCCCCCCTAGCTACGCCTCTGCTAGGAGTGGCGTGTATCAATGACAAAATATGGTACGGTCTTGTGATGAGAAGAGACAATGAAAGCTGCATGAAAAGAATTATGAAAACATAGGTTATCGGAAGCTGCAGTCGGGGACAGCAAAAGAAGAGATGGAGAGACATGATACAACAAGACCTGAAGTCTTTCAGATTGAAGAAAGCTGACAGAAAGAAGTTGAGAAGAAGGATCCGTGTGGCTGAGTCAGGATTGAAGCAATCCCTCTGGGAGAGATTAATTCAGATGTTAGAAATATATATATATATATATATATATACATATATATATATATATATATATATATATATATATATATATATATATATATACATATATATATATATATATATATATATTAGGGTGGTCGCATCTCTAATGGAAAAATTTCAACGTCACTTGTTTACTTTCGCCAACCCGGCATTCCGTGCCAATTGGTTTAGAAGTAATGTAGCCCAAAAATTAGCAGGATCGAACAATATGTAGGACTCGCACAACGTCTTTGAAATTTTAATTTTTACAAATAAGTTTTGTCATTTCGAGTAAATGTATTTGATTCGCATTTTTGGACCTATGTTTAGTTTTAAACAGAAAGGCTGGATGATTTTACTTAAGCACAACTACAAAATAATTTCTACAATGTTTATGCTCTCGTTGATTGTTTATTATTTATTTTTATTGGCATTTTAGTGATATTTGATCCGTGAGTTCCTGAGACCGATAACCACAAATCAATTCGAATAAGCATACACAGAAGGGTGCAGTGGAAAAAAAGTAAAAATTAGAAATTCGAAAAGTAATAGCAACCAAAAGTTGCCTAATGGCATGGATCAAAAACTGTTCAAAATTTAAAAATAATATTAATGTCTTCCGCCCCCACCAGAGGGCCAAAGTTACGAGAGAAAGCGTTTTTAGAGAAAATTGAAGGTTTTCTTGTAAAATATTCTAATTGAAAACTAATTAACTGCCATTCAGTATACCGCTAGAAAGAGCTCTTAAAACTGAATAAAATGATGTGTTATTTTCAGAATATCCCCATATTTGTAGAAGTTATTAACTTTTTACCATTTCCTCAATAATAGTAACTCTAATAAATAATTTTAATCACTAATCAGTGTAATCACTAGTAACCAGGCATGCAATAAATGTAATTGTGTTATAATCTGTTCCTACTACAGGCAGTTGAATTTATTCCTGGTTTAATTGTTCACTTTTCATGGTTGATTACAACTATTATGCTTACTTTTCGAGTGTTCCTATATTTGATAAGGGGTAAACTTTGATGGTGTTGTGCGAGTCCTAAATATTAATATTTTTTCATACAACTTTTGTGTGATGTTTCTGGATGGAATGGAACCAAATGGAACCTTGGCGAACAGTAGATTCAAACGTTTATTATTAAGAACCACCCAAATATATATATATATATATATATATATATATATATATATAATATTGTAGGCAACAAATCTATATTGAATAAATGTTTATTCGAAATACACGTCAAGTGAAGAGAAACACTTAAAGTATATTTACGGTCTCAAAACCATCGCGTTTTATAGTGTCTCAAGAGTCGCTATGCTGTTTAAATCTGTCATAAAACTATATTCTTTCGAAAGGTATGCATAGGCCTACCTACATAGCCTACAATGCCTACATCCATACATCCATACATGAAGGCATGAAAGCGTGTATGAGTAATAATTATGCGTAGCCTACTTGTTCATGTACGGCATTGTACGTGCATAGATGCTAGTGTATAGGCCTATGCACATTATTGGCCCACATGCATTTACTCGTGGAAGATTTTTTTAAGAAATGGAGACATCTAGGCTACCTCGCAGCGCCGCCTCTTCAATCATCTTTCGACACTGACCAAGTTGGTCGGTCGTGGCATAATCGACGACCAAAGACTTCGAGCCATCCACAAAATGATAATCGTGCGGCAGATGACTGATAGGCTTCGTCTCGTAAGTTCGATTCCGACATAATTCTTTCGCCATCTGTTGAAAGTTAAACATAACCACACAAAGTAAATTCGTTTTGCATTACATTTCTCGTTTCACTACGTTTGATATTAGGACTGGTCGTTTCCGTAGGCAGTACATTTTATTTTAGCTTTTACGCTGCGATCTTCAACGGTGCTTTGATAAGGTTAAACAACTTAGGACAGTGCTGTCCAACCCGCGGCCCGCGGGCCGCATGCGGCCCGCGAGCTGATTCTAAGTGGCCCGCCCGAGGTGGCTAAATATTTGCAATTTCTGTAAAAATGAAGTAAAAGATAAAAGTCACGGGCCTACTTGTATATCTATTGTTCGTAACTTGGCTTATTATTTGAAAATGTGAACACAAAATCCATATTCCAGGACGCATTCATATGATAACTCCATAATTAATTTGAATAAAGTTAATAATTTTTCAATAAATTTAGTCATTGCTTTTGAGTTGACTGATGCGGCCCTCGGCTTCAAGAAAAACTTCTTCGGTGGCCCGCGGTGTCAAAAAGGTTGGACAGCACTGACTTGGGATATCGTCTAACAAGATTAAAAACACGTTAGTCATAGAACAGCACCCGGTGTTAAGCTCATCTAAATTCGCAGTCTTATACTCAGTGTTAAAACTGACATAGGCTAGTAGAAATGCTAGGCCTAGTACAAATTAAAACCCATTAATCTTAACAATGAAAATGACAATAATTTATGAAACGCTGTGGCGTTTAATTCTTGCCATTATAGGCTATCGCGTGTCATTTGAAATCTGATGCGTCGTTCCCGATCTCGATCTTCAACGGTGCTTTAACAAAGTTAGACAGCTTATTTTTCAGAATCGACAGAACGTCTAAAATTTACCTTATGGAATTTGATAAATCCGCCGATTTTGTGAAAATTCACGAAGCTTAAACACAGAACATGTGCTAAAATTACACTAAACTGCAGTTAATATGCCTCTCTCGTATGAACTTGGAACTTGTACTACGTATGGCCGCATAAGCTTTCACCTGTTCGATCTCGTCCTATAAATTAAACATTTGGACCTATTCGACGCTTAAGATAAACTACTTTTAATCTTTTAAAGAGGCCAGACCCAATGCAGAGATAAGCAAGCCTTTGTATTTGTGCATGCATGTATTTCGTGTGATTCCGAGTCGATATCGTGAAGAGGCGCTGTATCAAGTTTTTTGATTGATTGATTGATTGATTGGCATGTATGGCCATTTATATATAGCCTATAGCGTCTTACAGGAACATCATGAAAGCGTTAAACGTAGCTTTTAAGCTTCATAATGATTGGCTTCAATTTTTCTTCAACTTCAAAGGGATTCAAATTTGGCTTAAGCTAATTTCCTAATTGACGACTCTCTCATTGGTGGTAATCTATGGCCAAAGAATTATTGCATCTAGTTTATTGCCTAGAACTGTCTATTTCATTATCAGTTATTATATATTCATATTGTAAAACGACTCGGATATTGACACTGTTAAAGTGTGTACAACAGTACATGTAAGTTCTTATATATCTAGACACTTAGCAAACCGCTCTCTAGCCCAGTCAGCCTAAATTATGTTAAAGCTATTAAGATCAGAAGATAATCAATATGGAAATAGGGCTCATATAACTAGAAGAATCGCTATTGTCGAGTTCCCACAGACATCCACCTAAAAGTATGTTATTGTAAAAGTATATTATTGTAATTTATAACTGTTTAATTCATTTGGGTTAATAATTCATTTTGTGCAAAATAACATCAAACTTGTTAGCAACGGCCGTCTGCTTCAGTTTATATGTTGAAAGTTTTAGTCTGAAGATTCCGTTATATTTAGTTTTAAACCTATCATTAGTATTGCATGCTAACCAGTAATAATAATTGAAATTGATTAAGCTATGGCGCGATGAAACGTTGCTATGATTCTGGTACTGCAAAAATAAGGAAGCGTGAGCATGCGAGAAATGACTAAATAGACAAAAAGTTCATTGCAACAAACGAGTGCTGTACACTTACAAATAGTCTTGCGCTTTTTAACAAAAATCAAATAACTTCCCATTCCTTGAAACTAGCTTCTATAAATAATCATAATTACAGTGACAATAACACTCAGAAAACGGCTTCAATTTCGTGGGTTTTTGCACATAATAGGCTAAACACCACCAGAGTCTCAGACTCTCAGCCCAGAAGTTCAGAAAGGTCCCCCAAAATGTTTTCGCCTGTAGGGCCCCGTTTACTGTAAACGCGCCTCTGCCGATCGGACTTAAACTGTATCAACATATTTTTGTCTTCTCTTTCTCTACCAGCACTGAATAGCCATTGGCAAGCACTTCCAAGCACAAAGTGTTCACTGTTCAGTGATGGGATTTCACGCGCTCAATGACCCTAGCCTTTCTCCACCGAGAGAGAGTCTATTATAGGTAATTATTTTCAACAGTGAGTAGGCCTAGGCAGTATACATTTCAATATTTCAAGTCCGATATTACCATATCCAGCCCTTATTGTTAATTTTAATTGTTAACTTCTATGACGCCAATGCACAGATCAAAAACAAAGTCGTAATAACGACAAAATTCAGAACATCCGTCCACAATGGCAGACAGTGGCCGCCTACGCAATTTGCAAAGGGCATTTTAAGTTGAGGATAAAATGACATACGTGTACATCAGCATTACAAGGAGAGTGATCCAAAGTAAAAGTCTGGCAACAGAAATCTTGTAGAAAGCCCTTAATGTATTTTTATATCGTGAATAATACATTGTTGCATCGTATGTGGCCGCATGGTTAAAATATTAATTATTTTGGATAAAGCCAGCTGACCAACTTTTATTGAGGATAAAACCTGCTGACCTGCTGCACATGACACATGATGACAGTGTTGCTAAGCAAGAAAAAGACTCGGATCAACTCTATCACTGTCACAATCATGACGAATACAAGTTACAAAAGAAATAATATTCTCCTTGAAGACCAACTTGTGAAATCTCTGACTTTCAGATGGGTTAAAGAGGTTACAAGTTTACAACCATTACATACTTTGGGTTGCTCATTTATTACCACAATACAACATGCCACCTCAGGCAAGACATAGCACTTTAGAAAGGCGAAATCCCCAGATCTAGTGGTCCAATAAAATGGGTCTAGTGGATAATATCTCTTCATTGATAATTTTGTCAATGATTAGCAAGTCCAAAACTCATTTATCAATACACGATAAATCAACTATATATATATATATATATATATATATATATATATATATATATATATATATATATATATGACCATTTATATTGCTACAAAAATATATTTATATTATTATTATTAATAGGTCAGTTAGGCCTAATTGATTATAATATATTCTTTTGCTCACTTTTATGTTTAATATCTTAACTTCTATCAAGAACAACAACTGAATTACAAAAAATATTAAATAAAATTCGACAATTCGCAATTTCGGTAGTCAAAAAAACTTTATGTGGCTACAAAACAACAACAAAATAAAAAACGTGCAGTTCATGAGGAAAAGAAGTCCACATCCTTTACTAAATTCAAAGAATGATACATAGTGTTGTTTGTTACATGATGCAATTGGCTCTGAAGTAATCGCGGACTGTGGCCTACGTAATTCTTTGTTCTGTGGAACACAGATGAGTAGAATCTGGTTTACATATTGGTACTATGACACAACGTTGCAGATGGAGTTAACGTGCTACAGCTGCAGGGCTTTTTTCAAGCTCTAGTACTGATAGAACCAAATCCACCCATCCAACACCCTTTTGAAAAGCACTTCTGGGCAGAACTCCACACAAAGAAACAGCATCGTGCTTCCACATCTTTAAAATCCGAGTGTTACTAAGGAAAGCTTCCCGCAGCACTCTCTCGTATCCAAGGACAGACCTCACAAAACGGGCCATTGAGTTAAGAGAACTTCCAAAGCCCTTCCCTCTAAGCCCTGCACTGACTATAATAGATTCGTCACATACTTTTCCTTTTCCACTTCGAGACATAGCAGCATCATGAAAGACTAGAAACCCTATCAGTGTATTAGTGTTTTCTTCTTCTACTAGCGCCGTGTAGCTATTGCCAAACATTTCCAAGCGCATACTGTCAAGTGACGGGAATTCGTGCACTGAATAGCCCTCGCCTTTCTCTGCCGCTTCGATTATAATCATCTCGTAGAAGGTGATCCTCGTCTTTCCTTGCATTACGAAGAACTAGTTTAGTACCATTCTCCAGAAAGGTTTTCGGAAGACCTGGAATTTGCGGAATATCTACGCTTGCGTATTCATTGAACACTCTTTCAGGCGTGAAATGAGACTCCAACATTGTGACAACGTCTTCAGACGATCTCAACTGTTAACAGATACAAGGAAGAATAGAGAACATGCTTGCACATAATTATATGATTATTTGGTTACAGCTCTTTATAGTAACCAAATGCTTAGGTACACAGGTTAATACTTTCGTCCTTCACCTCGTGATTAACACAAAGGCCTTAACAACGGAACTATGACAACTTAATTACAATATGGACGATTTTAGCATAAATTTGTTGAACCCAGCAAAACCTTTGTTTTTAGAGTCTGGAGAATTAATGGAGTATCGTTAAAGTTACTTAAAAACTGCATTTACATAAAAGTGACAAAATCCTCCCATTCCCGTCCTAAATTAATTAGAAAACCTCATAAGAAACGAGTAATGAAATGGATAGAATCACAGCATTTCACATACCTATAAGGTTTTTGCTCAAAATCAAGTACAAGAAAATTGAATAAAACAATTTTCATTACCAGCAGTTATTTATCTCATAAATTACCTGTTTGTCAGGCATTCCGAAATCCTTAACCATGATTGCGTTGTCCCTTAAGCTGGCTCCTGCGATGTTGACCCAGTTCGGAAGTACGGCCACTGTGAGAAATCCTCTTCTTCTGAGCTGCAAGTAAAGACCATGGAGACATAGAGCAACTTGGGTGAAACACTGAGTGTAACCAATGTCGATAGCCTTCGCAAAGTCAGCCACCAGACTCATCAACTCCGCGTAAACTACATCGTCTATGTCTTTAGTACGGAAAACGTATACGCTGGCGGTACACGAGTCGTAAGTTCTTTGGTAGAGACATGGCTGGATGAACATGAAAGCCTCGATTTTTCCGTTGGATGGGTCGAACGCTTGGAAGATCTCGGATATGTCAAACAGCATCTCATTCGATCCGCTGTCTTGCTCGTACTCGTTGACTCCTACGTTGTCGCCTGCATTGAGACACGAATCTTGCATAAATACATTAAAGTATCATTTACTAGTTTTGACATTTATGGCTCAATTATACATAAAGGATTGTGCACAGAAGCCACAAGTTCAACCCACTGAAAACGATAGACAGCCTCCTGAGGTTTATTCAGCTAAAACCTATTGGCAATTCCTGCAGGAGACTGAACAGACATATGAAGCTAGGCAGATTAAATAGAAGGGGGCAATGAGTTCCAGAATTGAAATCCAGTGACAGAAAAGTTTAGTCATCAAGAAAACTTGTGGTTTTTGATACAGGCCTAGCAGAGAAACAGAAGCTATAAAATTAAGATAAAATGCAAATACAATAATACACATGCCTAGGCCTACACACATTCATGGTCAAACATAAATACATACATACGTGTATCCATGTATACATACATACATTCATGCATACATACATAAATACATGAATGCATTCATTAATGCATGCATACACAGATAAATGGTTATGCATAAATATTTAGGACTATATATAATTATATATATATGCATATAATCGCGAATAAAAATTTTTTGGAAGAATTACAAAGACATCTACCTCGCAATGCCGCCTCTGCAATCATCTTCCGACATTCACCAAGTTGGTCGGTCATGGCATAATCGACGACCAAAGACTTTGAACCATCTGCAAAACTATACTCATGCAGGAGATGACTTATAGGTTTCGTCTGGTGGAGTCGATTTCGACAAAGTTCTTTCTCCATCTGACATAAGTTAAGCATCACTTTAAGATGTTAAGTTTACAATGCACTTGGTTTTGCATAACTCTTTACATTAAGCCTTACATTATTCCTTGCATTACGTTTCACATTACGCTTTTCATTACTCTGGACATTATTTCGTTAGCTTTGCCATGCTTTTTAAGTAGTTTCACATTACGCTCTGCCTAAGCTTTATCTAATGCATTACATTACATTGTTCTTGACAATAGACTTTATTTTTGGAAAAATTGACCATAGCGGCCGATGTTTTATTTAAAGTTTTTTCTGTTTTCGGCAGAATGCATATTTGTCATTATGCATCCTCTGAAAAGTTTATTTGTCCTGCAGATTCGAAGAGGATGGATGTTGGAGTTGATTAGGTAACACTGTTTGTTGACTTGCAAGGTATCAAAGAAATTGGCCAGCTGCCCAGTCAGTTGTCGAAACTAGATGCAGGTGATGGCATGGCTGCAACTTTAATAAGAAATGAAGCTTACTGGCATAAAACCTGCGGAGACAGATTCAATGCAACTCAATTGGAAAGGGCCAGAAACTCGCTTTTATAAGGAAACTGAAGTTAATGTGGCACAAAGCAACGTCGCAGATGACATTTCTTTTCAGCCAAGCCTCTCAAAATTACAGTGCTTGACATGTTCATCTGATATAGGCCTACATGTAAACTTGGACAGATTTATGGTTTATGGTTTCTGGCTTCTAATTCTATTTGTTTTTACTGTAACACGTTTGTAAAAGGGTCAGAAAATGTAGGACAAGCTATGATATTGAATTACTAAAAGAGTTCACTCATGTGCCTAATTAATTCATGATCACGTGCTGCTTGATAAGTTGAGTAATGGCCACATGGTTGAAACTGATGCAAAATACCACCACATTAGTTTGCTAAATCTATTTTGCAAAGCATCACGTGTGGAAACATCAAGTGAGATTGCTAAAAGGATGACTCAGTGTAGCATGCAAGTGGAATTTATTTCATTTGCAGAAGTAATATCTTGTATTGAAGATGTTAGAGCAAGCAAAGCAAGCACTCTAATGTTTAAGATCAGTGAGGTATTAACATAATTCTTTATTCTCAACTCAATAGGGCATCTTTTGACCCTGATAGACAGAGCTCTTTTCAAACAACTATGTGATTTATCTGAGCACTTTTAGTAATGGTAAAGAAGTTTTACTGACTTGCAAGGAGAATGTTGGGTTAGCACTGGATGAACCCAGAAAGCTGAGGCAGACGCTATTCATTTAATTTGCACAGTTAGATTAATTTCTATTGAATTATCTCATAAATTACTTACGAGTTTAATGGCTCCTTTTCCAGTAATTATCACCGAGAAGCCTTACTCCAATCAATGCTCTCATTGGTAAACATGACTTTATCAGGGCCAGGTAATGCTTCACATGACAATAAAGCAGCATTGCCAATTTCTCAGTTAATTATATTTAATGCATTCAACAAACTCTTATAAATGTGAACCAGGACAACCATTTCTGTCAAGCATGTCATAAGCCAGGAGACACCTCGACCTATTTATTTATGCCTAAAGTTACATTCTGTAACTCAAAAGCACGAACATATCGATAAATGTTTTGATTTTGGTTTGTGTATTTCATATAAATGAGTTATCCAACTTTTGACAAATTGGCACAGTTTTTGTGATAAATAACACTACCAAGCGATTAGTTTGCCCACCAGTTCTTCGGGTAACCTGTTCAGTGTTCACCATTGCAACTGCTGATAATATTGATCACAATCCAAGCTCATCTACTGCTAGATCTTCATTTAATCACACAACAATATCATTGCTTCAGTTAAGTCTACACTTCAGTGGTTTGGAACGCAAAGAATTGTCAATCCGTGATGCATCCAGTCATTTATCAGATGCAACATTACCATCTACCTACACAGAAGTGATACCATGCTGTTTCCAATATCACAGCCTCCTGCTCCTAAACTAGATTTCAGTTTAAAATTATGAAATTGTTTAGATGCTGAAGGTTACAAAATTACCTAAATAGACACAACAGGAGTGTTGAGAATGAGAATGGCAATGCAACTGCAGACTCAACTGAATCATGAATACATGCATCTCACACAAAGTGCACTAGATAAGCACATTCAGTGACCGTGTGCTCTTTGTATCTGACAGAAACGTGCTTATTTACTTTCATGTGATGACCTACAAGTAAATGAGATCCAGAGCTTTGGTCATTGGTGACTGAAGAAAGATTAAGAGAAAGTCCAATTTAAATACAGGAACTCTGATTAAACCTTGAATTAAACCTTAGATTGGTTTTTGAATAAGTTTATGTCTCTGAACGTCTGAAGTCTGTAACGAGACAGAAGCGTTAGCATGGGGTGAGAATGCGTGCTTCTGAATATACTAAATTGCCTAAGAACTGGTGAGACTTTCTTAGGGTTGATGAAAAGGCTCATCTTTCATTGACCAGTGAAACTCTGATCACACCATGCACACATGAAGAAGCAGACATGCACTTGATTCTTCATTGCCGTCACGCTGCTGAACAGGGTGCCAAAAGGGAAGCTCTTCAGACATTCGACACAGATCTTGTTTAAATAATAATTGTAATAATAATACGACGATTTGTATATTAGCTCAGTTGAGGTCGACAGAAAGGGTGCTGTACATGAGTTCAAAAAGTCAATGGCAGTACTATTATCCTTCGGTAATCTGAATATATGAATTATGGATAACATCTGGTGCTGCAAAAATGTAAAGCTGCCACAAATTGAATTTTAATATCATTATGGTGTTTACAACAGATGTCTCGACCTGGAGGCTGGAAGGCTGGAATGGCCTCACTCTGTCACTTCTCTCCCTTCCTGTTACCCCTTCTCAGGCATTCCTCCCTCTCTCAACTTAAAATGGTGCTATCTGGGGTTCGGAGCGTCTCTGAAGAGGCGCTATACAGATTCAAGTAATGAATGAATTAATAAGCAAATTACAAGTGTTTTTTGTTTACGCCTGCATGCATAACCTACCTTCAATAATATTGTTTATGCACAGTGCTGCTCCAGTTTAGTCATACATGGGTTGATAAGGACTATGTGCATCTCAATATATTCTAGCACAGGAAGGCTAAGACTTTAACTCTATGATAAATGATACGAGGCTTTTGAAATTGCATCGGTATAGGCTCCAAAAATGCGTGAAGTTTCTTTTGCAAACTGTTCGAAAAAATGATCCTATTTCTAGTTGCTTCTACTTTGTTTCCAGCTGTCAAAGGTCAAGGTTATAACAGCGATAGAATCAATCATATTTATTTTCTATCAGACACGAAAAAGCCTCTATTACTTACCGGATAAAATGTATTGAAGCCGTAGAGTTTCCTAAACAGTCCAGGAAGGTTATTGCCAGAATGACTGGCAAAAGTACGAGTGAACGCTCGTGATGAACTCCGTTAATGTACCAAATTATTATGAACTTTGACCTCAAATTGCCTTGAACCGGATATACTTTCAACTGTTCGCTTTCGTCCTATAACTGAAACGCCTTTTCAAATCAACCGAAATAGACGCCCTACCCAAAAGTGGCCACTGATCATGTAGTTTCAAACGAACCTTAGCCTACTGTCAGAGAGGTTATACAAACTATCTAATTTGACGCTATATAAATAGGCTTCGTACTCATAATAGTAATAGCTTGTTGTTGTCTGGATATGGCCCTTAGTACCGTTGCCCTGCAAGAATTATTATTCATTACGTTGGAGCTCAGGCTTCCTTAGGCTCGGGCAACTGCGGGCGGTGCTCTGTGGCCCAAATGATGATTGACAACCTCATTATGACTAGTCACTAAGCACTACGGCGTAGCGGTCCGCAACCTGCGGCCATGCGGCCGTGAGCGGGAGTTTTGGCGACCGTGAATCATGACCTAATTGCAATATATTGGCGGCCGTGTGTGATAGCCTACTGTGTATATTAATTCATAAATATTTTATTCCGATTAATCCGGGACTGGGACTATTATTAGTGAAGGGATATGAAGCCGCAGCGTGTCATCCAATCACAGATCGTCTTTTCTGAAACATCGCTGGCTATGTAATAACTATGCGGCGGCAGTGGCCATCTATTTTTAGATTACACTGACATCAGCGCACTCAGCAAGTCAGAGCTTTCACCGGTGCAAACGTAAACAAAGCCAACTGCATCGCTCTCGACGTTGTTTTTACTCATTTACTAGATATGAAGATACATACATTGCAAGTTCTCTTTATTTAATTAAGTCGCCTTCGTGTCGTTACGACAATTATTATTGTCCACAAAACAAACGGAACTAAAACTAATTTATCCTGCAAAAGTTCCGGATATAAACAAGAGCCACAACATAATCTAGGTCAATGACCCAGTTTTCATCGGCTCCTGGCCATGTCCCTTGAATAATAGGCCTAATAGTCCCAGGATTAATCGATTAATTAATAGTTAAAAATCCGCAGCCCTAATTTTTACGTCTATATAAATGATATAACTGCATCTATATATTTCAAAAATCATTTTCCCGTTGACTGTTGATTTCCAATAGGCACAAAATCTTTGACAAGGTCTATAAAAGTATTCTTTGCGATAATAAAGACCATTGAAAACCTCTATAAAATAATTGGAGCTCAGTTTTGCTTGTTCGTGTAAGAGGTAGAATATATTCTATTCAATGGTATCGGTAACACATTGAAACAAATCGACGTGTCGCAACTTTGGATTAAAGGTGATGCTGCAATTATATACGAGATATTGTGTTCTGTAAATGATTGTTGGACTTGTTATCAGGCTCATGCGTGGATAGGCCTAAAAGCAAATCCATCCATCCGACTCCCATCTGGAAACCACTTCTGGGCAGAACTCCACACACAGAAACACCTTGATGTTTCCACAGTTTTAAAGACCGACTGTTATTAATGAAAGTGTCTCCCAACACTCTCTCGTATCCTAGGACAGTTCTCACAAAACGACCCATTGAAGCAAGGGGACTACCGAAACCTTTTCCTCTAACTCCCGCACTGATTATTATAGACTGATCGCATACTTTTCCTTTTCCACTTCGGGACATCGCAGCATCATGAAAGACAAGAGACCCTATCAACTCATTTGTCTTTTCTTCTTCTATGACCGCTGCATAGCCATTGGAAAGAACGTCCAAGCGGAAGATGTTCAATGACGGGAATTCATGCACTGAATAACCTTCGCCTTTCTCCACCGCATCGGAAAACATCTCATACAAAAGATGATCTTCGTCTTTCCTCGCATTACGAAGAATAAGTTTAGTACCACTCTGGAGATGGAAAGTTTTCGGAAGGCCTGGAATTTGTGGAATATCAACGCTTGTATATTCTTCAAACACTTTTTCAGGCGTTGAATGAGACTCCAACATTCTCAAAACCTCTTCAGGAGATCTCATCTGCAAAAAAGATAGAAGAAATTAGCAATTTGTTTTATTTATCTTCGTTTATTATTTCAAACTGACACACCGCAGCATGATTACAGTTAAATTACAGGAGTCGAATTTAACTGTTTATGTAGGTGCCCATCACATCCAACTGCTCATTTTTACCAACGCCATCTGACGAATGAAAGGCTGATTCGACCTCTAAATGTTGTGCAGGTAGATCAAGTTCATGCAAACTCAGAGGTATGCCTATGTATTGGTTCGTGTTGATCACGCGCTTGAAGCAAAATGTAAGACAGACAGAGACACAAAAATAGAGAAAGACAGACAGACACAGAGAGCGCATGCTTGATTTAATTATTTATTTATTTATTTAATGTGGTAACCCAGACAGCAAAATTTTAGGGCGATTATTGGGGCCCATTTGCCAAACCCAATTAGGGGAGAGATTGGTTATGCTCACTGGCCCCAGTTGGGCACCCAATTTTGGGCCCTATGGGGTTACTAATTTGGGGCCCATTTGGGCAAAAGTATGTTTGCCCGAACGGGCCCCAAATTAGGAACCCTTTCCGGTCCCAAATTGCATGGATGGATGGATGGATGGATGGATGGAAACACAGTATATAATCGGGGCTCTTACAATCTTTCCGTAAAGGAACCTAAATTTAAAGAAATACATAATAATTATTAATAAATGCGTACAGTCTGTCCCTAAAACTTGCAATAACAATAATAAAGCAGTACAGTAATAAAGAAATTATTGTAATACAGTAACAGAATTTTGAAGAGATTTATCTAATTTGGATATTCTGTAAATGCAACCAAACAGAAATAGGCCTACATCAATTTCCCACAGCAATTACAATGTGGCAAGTGAAATATAAGAAATAAGAAAAAAAACAACTCCTTACATTTTACGAAGCCATCCCATATGTTAAACATCTCCTGTTTCTAACACACACGTACCATATCTTTAAACAAGCATGCAAAAATAAGGGCTGTTAACGATTAAAAATTGTTAATAGTTAATTAACGATTAATTAATAGTGATGTGTGACTAAATGTATTCCCCAATAAGTAACGCAAATGCAAAATTTACATTATTCATTGTTTATCTTTAAATAGTAGTATTAATATTTATTACAACATTGTAGTTAGTAATTAGGCCTACTTACTAGTTATTTATTTATTCGTATTAGTAGTCTTGTTTACGTTTTTCAGTTCAAATGTCTTCCTTCAATTAATTACGTAACAAACCAACCAACATGTTAACACTGCTGGGTGCTAGCAAGCAACGTGATTTACTGACAATATAACCGGCTGAGCTATAAAATTGTGGCACCTTATCGAATATAACAAGTGGTCTTTGATTACATTTTTAAAAATAAATTTATTCGTTAAAATTAACTATTAATCGATTTATTAATCGTTAACTTCCGCAGCCCTAAAAAATACTGCAAGAATTACTCGGGTTTAAGAAAATACCGAAAATAACCGATATAAGGTAACAGAAATTACTGAAGTGCAGCAAAGTAACACAAGTTATTTACAATGATACAAAAGTTGTAACCAAGTTTCATTGTTGAATTCCCACTATTAAAGTTTATGTGCAAACGAAATTGAAAAGATGTCAAAATTGACACCATTGGTCCTTCTGCTGTTAAGTGCAAGATAACGAAAGTAATGACTAGTGCAATAACATTTATAAAATTACTAGTACAAAATAGAAATAATTACTCACGTGCAACGGAATACAAGTAAATGACTGAAGAGCAACAAAGTTAAAAAATTCCACGTAATAAAAATACATGTAGGCCTACCACAAAAACACCTAATTTGTATGGCCAAACTTGAATGTAGCAGAAAATGTCAAGACAAAATTCCAATGCCATAGATGCGGGTTAGATTTTTAAAACACTTTCTGAGAAACTTAATGTCACAAAACATACACCAAAATCATGAATTCTATTTTGGCGCCTTTTGGCAGGTGATGGTGCACCTGATCACAGGTAGGCGTCACCGTAGGCCGACTGTTCCTTTCGTATATTCTTCACCGAAAGCTTTAACTGCTCTTGCCGAACGTCAGCCTTGACGATCCCTTGCATTGTAAAACCAAGAGCCTCCTCAGTTGTTGAATCTCTTGCAAATTCCGGCTTGAACAAAGAATTCCTTCTGACTGCATCTGAAAATGGAAAATCAAAATTGAAACATAATTAAAACAGTGAAAATAAGATCTGATGCTTTTCATCTGTCAATTCCGCTCATGCTTCTTTGTTTCCTAACAAAGTCTTTTGCAATAGGCCTAAATGCAGATAACCCGAATAATTGATGGAAATTTCTTGACCTGTGTTTGCTGTTATTCTGACAAATATTTAGAGGCCCTGATAACCACCATTTTATCATTCTTCGGGCCAGACTTAGACATAACAAATGCATAGAGTTAAGAACAAAATCTTATATGCAATCCATGAACGAAGTAGTTAATGGTGTTGAACCCAAATTATGATTATCATCAACCATTTCCACAAATTGCTCAGCATGCAGTACGCAATGGACAGTTAGTCTAGAGAAAGACAACCCTTCCAAACCATTCATCCTTCTGTGTATACAGCGTTCGCAGCTACTATAACCAGAATACAATTTGATATTTTTTAGAAATGCTCTTGCTGTGGCATCGCAAACAAAACTATGTATTGCAACAGCATGCGGATTCCCATTTATAATTACTCCAATCTGTTGCAATTCTTTTAATTCATTAATGAAATCAAGCAAGAAATCATCCAAATCAGCAGGTTTCTTCCTTCCACAAAATGTGGCAACAACAAAAGGCTTATGAACACCATGAAGTTTTATTAAGCATATAGAATCTGCCACAACTGCATGTTAGAACTCTTAAATAATAATAATAAATAATAATAATAATAATCATCATTTCTTTATTGAAGCGCCTGACAAACGCACTGCGCTGTACATTTACAGGTTATGCAATTGAAACAACAAATGACAGAAAACATAAATCTTAACAGAACAGACAGCCTGCAATACACGGCGCTAATAGCAGCCTACAGAGCATGTCCGCCTTACGGGATTCGAACTCGATCGGTACCTCTCGCTCTCTATGCCAGTGTGTTATCCAATGCATCATATGCATCTGCGGATCGTCCAGCACGACTCCCCCATCTCTTGATCCAAATGGCAAATGCATTGGCCATTGCAGGTATTCAATATCCAGTTTCAAATAATTAAAACAATAGCATATGGTCCACACCAATCAATAGGCCTAATATTAATTATTTTGTTTACTGCTGTTAGACAAATAAAATACACACCGATGTAGGCTATAGTTTGATTTCTTCTTTAAATATGCTTCAAGTTCAAATTTGGTATTATTTGCCCTAAAACCTACAATACCTGTCCTATGCTCAACGAAAACGCCCTACGGAACATTCCAAAATACTAGTAAACTCGGATGAGACAATTTAAAAATAGAAAAAGGCGTCAGCTATCAACTAAGAAGTATAGCCCTATAGTTACAAATATTCTGGGGAAACCTGATTATCATTATTTATACGAAGTGACTAGCGGACCGCCAGGCGGCCCGCAAGTTTTCAATACTAGCGGGCCGCCAGTCACGTGTTAGATCATTTATGTCGGGCAAAATTTGTTTTATTTAGTTTGAACGAGTTAGAAAATTGAAAAAAGTGTATGAGACAACTAATTTAAGTAATCTTACAATGCGTGATGCAAAGACGTTTGAATCTATGAAAAGTATGCGGCGAAGAAGGCTGCACATGCAGAATTAGATCAAATATTATTCATTGCGATATTGTGGTGTTCCGTAGTCGAGTGGTTAGCGTGCTGGAACGTAAATTGAAAGGTTTGAGGTTCGAATCCTGTCAGGGCAGAAATTTTTTCCTTTTTTATACCCCGTTAATTTTCTCCACATTTGAAAATTTACCTACCTCCTTGGGTCTGGAGTTGGGAGTGCTTATGAGTAGTTACCTTGGTTAGGGTAAAGTTAGGCGTCGTGTGGGTCGGTTAGGGTCAGGGTTAGGGTTTGTGTTGTCATTAAAAAATATAGTACCATCCTAACACCATGCCAAAATATGCCGTAAAACGCCACTAAACTCACGCAGCATGATGCTAAATGTTTGTCACTTTAGCGTAATAAAGCTTAAATTAAGGTTTTCTGTCTTGTCGGACCGCTAGTATTCGAAATATGAGGGCCGCCTGTGTCTCTCTGGAGTCACGTGAGACTGGCGGCCCGCTAGTATTGAAAACTTGCGGACCGCCTGGCGATCCGCTAGTCACAGCCTTATTTATAATACACACAATCGTACTCCCCTGAATTTCCAGCTTCTCCACAATACTTGAGTGACATACGACCTGCACAGCGCCTGCAGGCTGGTCCCAAACAATACACTTTCATCCAACATGGTCCGTTGCAGCAGCAGTGGCAGTTATATTTTCTCGTGCATTGCTCCAGACGATCTTACCCGTCGGTCATCCATCTATTCGTTCGCTGCTAGCAACTCGAAACCAGAACGAGAGTCAAAGTCCGAACGCGAGAGAGGCAAGGCCTGTGTCTGTACACACTCTGTCGTAGACCTGTATCTCTCCTCGGCTCCTACCATTGCCTTCTATACTGACTCATCTCCACTGCAAAGCCTTCGCGTGCCTTTCCCCTCCTCCTTCCTTCCCAGGCTTCCATCAACATCTGCGCTGCTAAAACTTCGCGCCCGAATACCGACAGGGTTTTTTAGAACCCTGTATACCGTCCTGTCTGCATAACTGTTTGTCTACGTATCTGTCGATATATCGGTGCGTGTCGTCGACCGAGTGACAGTCAGTCGTATTTCCTATTGTATGAGTCAGATAATGTTCGCGCTATCGCCTCTATAGGCAACTATACTAGACTCGAGCGAGGTCAATATAAGCCAAGTCAAGTTAGAATCCAAGTCCCAAAGCAATTAAGTCAGAATTATAAGGCAAGTCAACATACGCCACAAGTCAAGTCAGAAGGCAATTAAGTCACAAATCTATGCAGAAGTCAAGTCAGAATCTACAAATCAGAATTATTAATAATGAAGTGAGAATTCAAGTCAGAAATAAAGTACTCAGATTATGTCAAGTCAGATGTCAAGTTAGAAGCCAATAGCCAGTTCAGTTAGAATTAAATAAGTAAGAATTAAGACATAAATAATTAAGTCAATCAGAAATAAATAAGTCAGAATTAAGTAAGAAGTCATGTCAGAAGTCAATTCAGAAGTCAATTCAGAAGTCAAGTAGGCTAATAGCCATTTAAGTTAAGTTAGAATGAAATCAGAATTAAGGCAAAAATAAGTCATTCAGAATTAACTAAGTAAGAATTAAGTCGTCAGAACTCAAGTCAGAATAGAAAAGTTAGAATAATGATGTTATAATCATAATTAAGCTTAAGAATTAAGGAAGAAGTCAAGTCAGAATAGACAAGTCAGAATATTGAAGCCAGAAGCAATTTAAGTAAGGATTGTCAGAGCAGATAGAGTCAGAAGAAATTGGATCGATCTATATCGTTGAACAAAATTATATACTTATAGGCGTACACGTGTGGCTACCACACAATTAGGGGTAATATTGTACGAGCATTAGGGTCCCTTTAGGGCAGAGGCAAATCCGCCGAAGCCCAGGTCATACCCAAAACGCCCATTTGGGGAACGACTGGGGCCAATTTCCAGTGCTGACTGGGAATGCTGCTGTATTGAACCCAAATACTTGACAAAACAAGATTTTCCTTCATGACACCAAACACAGACAGTCACTAAAGGCCATCAATCGTCGTCCTCTATACAAGTTTAAATCTTCATGTGTTATTGATTGAGATTTCAGCCGATAAGATACCTCCCCCTTCCCTATAGCGGCAGGCCAGCCGACCTCTGGTACGGGGTTGCCCTACCGTGATACCGTACAGCTTATGTTGCAACTGCAACTACGCTGTGAGAAATATATTTGTTTACCGCTTTCTAACACGGTCAAGTGTCCAACAATTTATATCTGTTCATGAATATATAGGCCTGCTCAAAAGAAGCCGGTTAGACATAGGCCCTACAGGTTTAGACCTGAAGGAACATAACTCCCGTAAATTACAGAAAGGCTTTAGCATCGGAGAAAAGACAACTGAATTGCATTATTTATTACATCAGCATACTAACATTACCACAAAACCGTTGCTCTTGGTGTGGTGTAGGGGTATGTTTCGGTGCCTTGCAGCCGGAGGGTTGCAGGTTCGAATCCACCTCAATACGCCGCCTAGGGACCTTGAGCAAGTCCTTCGCGCACAATTGCTCTGCAATATATTGCTTCTGCGCCGCCGAGGCGTGTGGCACTTCTGAGCTTGGGGCAACCTTAGTAAGAAGGGCGATATCAAAGATCAGTTGTATTGTATTGTATTATAACCATTGTTCATAATTAAGCAGAACTATTTACAGTAGAAGCGACGACTGTAAACTCTATTCAAAGAAAAATTGATTCATGTCACCTCTTACAGAAAAATGACATGTCACCTCTTACAGAAAATGTTAACGTAGGAAGAAAACATTCGCATAAATTAACATAGAAATGTGTAGATTCGCAGTATTTGACCTGACTGTAACGTAACTGGATTGATGCAAGGTTTATAAAGTCTGAAAAATGAACTATAACAATTTTGCCATTAGTTTTTATTCTTCCCATAACATACCGGTCTGTCAGGCATTCCGAAATCCTTGACCATGATTGCGTTGTCCCTTAAGCTGGCTCCTGCGATGTTGACCCAGTTCGGAAGTACGGCCACTGTTAGAAATCCTCTTCTTCTGAGCTGCAGATAAAGATCATGAAGACATAGAGCCACTTGGGTGAAACATTGAGTGTAACCACTGTCGATGGCCTTTGCAAAGTCAGCCACGAGACTCATCAACTCCGCGTACACTTCATCAACAATGTCCTTAGTACGGAAGACGTAGACACTGGCTGTACACGGATCGTAGCTTCGTTGATAGAGGCATGGCTGGATGAACATGAACGCCTCGATTTTTTCGCTAACAGGGTCGGACGCGTAGACAATTTCGGATGTGCTAAACAGCATCTCAATCGACTGACTGTCTTTCTCGTACTCGTCAACTCCTACGTTGTCACCTGCATTGAGTCAAGATAATTATATAAATACATGTAAATATCATGTAAGAATTTTTAAGATTTTATGGAGAGATACATCAGAAAATAGCGAACCTAAAAATGAGGGATGAAATTCAGAAAGTTTCATCCAGCAACAGAGAAACCTTGTTATCTAAGAAATCTTCTAAGTTTTGATATGCACTAAACGGAGAATATCAAATACAGAGGCCAACACACATGCAGGCACACATATACATGTATAGTAAACGTACTACAGGCCTGTGTATGACACACAGCGTGAATGAGATTTCCTTGTTTAAGAATTACAGAGACATCTACCTCTCAATGCGGCCTCTTCAATCATCTTCTGACATTGATCAAGTTGGTCGGTCGTGGCATAATCGACGACCAAAGACTTTGAGCCATCTGGAAAACGATACTCGTGCGGTAGATGACTAATCAACTTTGACTCGTAAGTTCGACTTCTACAGAATTCTTTCGCCATCTGAAATAAATAACGCACAACTTAAGCTTTTGGATTGGGCTTTACATTACGTTCACGCTGCATTTTACAAAAAATCGCATTTAACATAACTTTACATTACATTGTATGAAGCTTTGCATTAATTTTTGCATCACGCCTTGGAGTGTAATGTCACATCCCTGCGAGTGACTTTGACGAAGCGGAGGCCATCTTCTGCTTACACTTGTGAGATGTGTACTTGTGTAGGCTAGCAGGGCTCAACCGATAAGATCACCCATAGCATATATGTCATGACTAGAATTATACGAGAGAGCCTGTGAATGATACGGTCCAACTAAATCAACGAAGACAGAGTTTCGAATTTACGGGAGTTGCTGACTGTTTGAATTTAAAGTACGGATAAAGTTACAGTTACAGTTAATCAGTTACTGCATCGCTCAGAATTTAGTCAGTGTTAATGCAACATAAGGAGCTTCACTCCGCTCACTTAGTTGGCCATTACTTATAGGCTGACGATGAAGTGCCACCGACTCTAAGCACCGATTTCTTCGTCTGGTTATTAAAATACCCCATGGATGATATAGGCTCCTTTGAGCATGAACCTATATTATGAAATCATATGTAGTGGACTGAGTGACCTGCCTTAGAAATTTCAAAAGTCCACTATTTTCAGCAACTCTGCATCCACCATCACCTTCATAATTAAGTCTTCTTTCAGCAACTTGGGTTTGAATTTCGACCGAAACCTCAGCTACTCCGATCACATCACAAATTTTCCAGTTCTGGCTTCGTGCGTATCCGTGATCCTCGCATAGTCCGCCCGCTGTGTGACATCAAAACCGCATAATATAATCTTCGCCACATCAATAGTACTCGATAAACTGGACTAACTTTCAAGCTAGATAGAACTTTTGGGCGGTGTACGTACAATGTACCTCATCGTTTCGATCACGATTTTCTCAAGCCAGCTGCACAAATGCCCGGCAGCAGCGATACCTTGAACTTATAACAACAAATGCGAAGTCCGAATTTCACATAAAGCAACTCTCGACAGGAATAATGCATTATAATTGATGATTACGTGGTAATCTGCTGCTCTATTATGAGCTGCTTTAAATTACTAGTCAAGTCAACTAACCTGCTGAACCGAATAACGTCGTAAAACGAGAAAAGGATGACACCGAATAAGAAAACAACTAGGCTACTTTAAAAAAGATGGTTTCAGAATTTAGGAATCAGTGTTAAAGTCGACACGATAGAACTGACGTACTGAAAATGACAATTACTCTTTAGACCTTAGGCTACTGCTGGGAATCGTTCTCAGTAGGCCAAGTAAGGACTATAAAGCATGTACTCAATCCTTTCCGTTTCATGCGTGTCATTGAGATATTATGTTGTGTCGTTCAAAATCTCGTTCTTCATCTGTTTTCTCTGCAGATATCAGTTGTAACGGTTAACCTCCTACACGTAATAATGTTATTCTCAGCTCCTCTGCCTCATCTCTCTGGTCGCTAGCCACCGGACTCTGATCTTCACTAGATATCTCTATCGAACAGGACGTAGCGCTCGAGAATGAACTGGTGCCTATGCTTAGTTTTTTTAAAGTAGCGCTATATAAATTTACTATTAAGATGAAAACAATTACTTGATCAATGAATTTCAGCCGCGGAGTTCACGAAACTGTTCCTCAGAACGTCTGAGAAAAGTACAAGAGTCAGCTGCCAATTGGACTCTGTCCACATTAACTTTGAATTTGATGTGCGATTGGCTTTGACCTTTGAACTGCTCGTCGTATCATGTGATAAAATGCAGTCCGCCGTTCCAGATAAACTGTATCAGACCAAGGCCTACTTAAAGTGTCCAGTTAAAGTGCCAGATACATGGCAGAGATAAACAAGTCTTGCAAAGCTTTAACATTACTGGGATCTGCTCAATAGGGTGGAGTGAAAAAAGTAATAATTCAAAAAGAAGCGACGAAAGGTGATGAGGCCTGTGATACAAAAACCCCAACACCAAGCGACTTTGTAAGTTTGCCCTCCGGCGTGTGGCAATTACAAGCAAACCATCGCAGACAACTAATACGGTGCATGCATGAATTGAACATCCCTCTGCCATCCGGTCGGTGGAGGACGACATTCTTTGCAATAATTGGTCGTAGACTTCAGCACCAATCCGCGAACTCTCTTCGTCTTTCGAATGGAACCCGACACAAAACAGACAGTAACTTAAAACCCTTTAAAATGGACGAGTCCATTGCCTTGCGGTGATGCTCGATAACAAGCGCCAGAATACGGTTGAACGGTTCAAAACCAAAAGAAACAATTATTGCGAAAGAGAAATAACTTGAGTAATGCATACAATGTCGTCATCAAGGCAACAATGGAAAATTGTCTTAGGCGGGTCACGTTAGGGATGTTTTTGATATAAAGTCATACGCTAAACAGTTCTCGTCTTCCTCCATCGATAGAGTCTCGCTGATGGCCTCAAAATGCTCTCTTTGCAAAATTGTTTCCGATGCTACAATATCCAGCAGTTAGGCCTATTTTGGTTAATTAGTGACTTCTATTGTAATGCTGGTGTCTAATCCACAAGGCATCGATCGATGGCGAACCAAAGCCAAGCCGTAATCGGATCAATGTCCAGAAGGTCAATCCCAATCCTTAAGACAGAGAGGAAGATTATGGTTGTTGAGCAATGTGAAATGTGTTTTAAGCTGACAAGGAAATAAAATGACATAGGCGACTGAGTAGAACAAACAGATACAGGAAGAGTGTTCTAGAAATAGGCCCAGCAATCGAAAACCTCTACAATAGGGTGCTCCAGAATGTAATGGGGTTTTAAAAAGTTCCTAAAAATACTGCTCCCCGGCGATTTTCCCATTCCATTTATCACTTTGTACAACTGTACCAAGTTTCAGACCAATTCAAAAAGGCTAAGACTTGCCCCCGGCACAAAAATTTTAGAATTTGTGAGAATATGCGAATTTGCGTAAAATCGGCAATATCATGGAGGAAAAACGTAATTATTTTCATGATGATTAAATTCTTTTGTGAATTATTGTTTGCAGAGGTGTAGTAATGGTACCTGTACTTGTACTCAAGTGCAATTTGAGTACAGTCTTTAAGTACTTGAACTTGTACTGGAGACCTAAGTGCTTGTACTTGTAGGCCTACTTGAGATCTAAGTAGGCTACTTGGACACAAATGACATTTCTACAGGCACTTGAGAATACTTTACCAGCAGGCTTTGTCTTTTCTTTAAGTCATTAATTCTTACATTCTGGATACTTTGGCAGTTCTGTATGGACCGCATCTTGTTCAGAATTTCTTCCGGTTTTCTTGCTAAAATAGCGGCCACGGACGGTGATAATGCTAACAAAAAATACTGATATTCCTAGAGCGGTTAAGTTTGGTTACGATAATTTCACTTTCAAGGGAAATGCTACTTCTGCTAAGTGCAAGTTTTGTAGTGAGAAAACTATCATTGAAGAAAACAACTGGCACAAGATCAAACTTTGGTAAACACTTGCAAAGACTCCATACGGAGAGGTGAGCAGTGACTAACAAATCATTTGAACTCTATCGAGTAATGTGAATGTAAGTCGTCGAACTTTCTCAGCAACATACGAAAGCCGCGATAAGTTAACCAGCTTATTCACCGAAATAATGCATTTTATTATTTGTATTATAGGACTTCTAGTAATAAACCACTGAACCTATGGCTTATACATGGAATTCATATGTGAATGTGGCTCACTTGTGAAAATTGTGAGTTGTTTATGTTCCTCTGTGTTCTATGTTCCTCTCGAAAAAGTCTTCCGCTGCGTGTGCGAGATGGCGCATATGGCTCTCTTAGGGTGTCATTTGCGAATCACTTTTCTGTTTTACCTAAAACGCTAATTGAGGAATTTTCTTTGTGTTGCTCAATAGTCAAAGACTGCCTACAACTAGTATGTTCTTATTTAATGTGTGCCAATATGATTATGTCTTAGGTGAATGAGACAGATGCTTTGTTGGGAACTACATCAAGTTTCTTTGGCAGTGGTGGAGCAGGTGCTACACAAACGTCTCATTTTGGCACGATAATCACAGATACGGTTACAGCAACCGAAACTCCAGACCTCATGCATCAAAAAGTCTAAGCTAATTATTCACTACTTTACACGATCTTCTGTGAAATCGAGCACCTTATCATCACAAGTGACAACCTGGTTGAATATTAGAGGCCATGATGACTTTGATGAAATTGATTGTTTGGACGTTTGGAATCCAGCAAAACTGTTCTTGACCATAGCGTTTAGAGTTTTGAGTGTGCCTGCATCTAGTGCTCCGGTTGAGAGTGTGCTTAGTTTAATATTAAAACAATTTCGATTGAATCTGAGTGATAAGATGCTCACATCCATTATATTTATCAAAAAAGCAATATTATAAATGAGTGCGTGTGGCAATACACCATTGCTTTGTCAAGGAAGTAAATTTTTGTTCTTGTAGTAGCCGTGTGTACTTGTACTTGAACTCGAAACCTTAGTACTTGTACTCGTACTTGATACTTAAGTATTTGTACGGGTACTTAAGACCTCAGTACTTGTATTTGTACTTGCAACCAATAAATAAATACTGGCCAATAAATATGAAACATATTAGTTTTTTCATATATACTTAAATACCGGCAATTTGTGTTTTCAACCGAAAAATTGCGAAAATTGTTAAAACTTCATCGTGCTGGGGGCAAGTCTTAGCCATGATGTAAAAGCCTAAAATTTGGATTTTTAGACTCATCTCTATGAGACGCATGGGAAAATCCTCGGGGAGCAATGAATTTTCAACTTTTTATTTTCTGGAGCACCCTACTCTACAAGCCTGTTTATTCGTTATTACAGAACTCAAAAATAATTCTAAATAATTTTGATGAAACCGTGTCCCCAAACAGGGAAATTATTCAGGTTAACTATATAACTGCCACACGACTGAAACTGATTGAGTCTATTTAAGCAAACGAGTTCACATCAGTGGCATTCTGAATGTACCTATGAGTCAAATAGATAGAGTCAAATAGATAAGATAAGATAAGATAAGATAAAGATATTCTTTAATTGACCAATTGCCATACGCATTTTGTTGCAAATACATGGTTATAAACATACATCATCTATTGAACTGATCAGGACAGTCAAATATTCTAAAAATCATCATAATCCGAAATCCGAAATCCCATATATATCATCCTAATGATGAAAGTTTTCCTCACGATGACATCGTCATGAGGCTACATGTATACTTTGGAAAATTCATATGTAGCCTAAGTATAAACCATATTTGGTCAGACATAGCACTTTAGGAACATGACATCTCAAAATCCTTTGGTTTGGTCAATAAGCCTAGAACGACTGATTAGAAGAACCTTTATATACAGTAAACAGTTAATATAGTCAATGACAATTAAATCTTATCGTTTCAATTCTCCTCAATTATAATTAGGAAGTTTGAAAGCGCATTATCTGTAGACACGAGAACAAATAATCAGCTTTCACGTAGGCCTATGTACCAATGAGCGGTTCTTTGGGCATAAATATTAAATAGCCTATAGGCCCTATACCTAATTTCTTCGGTTTAGCTTTTTAATTTTTATCACCCAGAAAAATGACCCTATGTGATGGCAACAAACAATGAAAAAAGGAACATTTGATGTTTAATAACAAAACCAACGTGTTTTACAGTTCATGAATGAAAGAATTCTACATAATCGACTAGGTTCAGCAGAGTGATATAATTATGCTGTTGCTAGCAATATAACGCAAGTACAAATTTTATATCACTCTCAAATAAATGCAGGTTGAAACCTTCTTTGTCCAATTGACCACAAATAAGGATATGCTGGTCTGTATAATAGTTCTAAAGTATAATTAACCCTTTGGAGGTGAGGTGGGGTATGACACACCCCAAGGCTATTCTACGCTGCTTTTTCTACGGAAAACGTAGAACCAGCTTGGATTATTTTTGTCTACCTTAGTGAATGTGAAATACGGACACTTTAGGACACTTTCAGGTACTTTTGGACGCAATTTTTTTTTATTTCTTGCATATTAAAGTGAAATTTTAATTTTTCGTATACATATTGATTTTAAGGAATTTAAAAAAGTAACAGCACAGTGCCGAAAAAATGTGCGATTATAAGATATTACTGCATAATAGTGTTGCATCGATGCAAAGTTGATCCATTATTACGGGTATTATGTCACGACATTGTCACGTGTTCCCAAAATGTTACATGTTTTGAGGGCCACGAAGATGCCATTGCAAAGGGCCGCTTGATTTTGAGCGCCACCACGCTGGCCATAACAATTATGATTGAAAACTGTTATTTGTTCCTGAAAATCACCAGTTTAGCCGACAATTGGTTACATAACTGTAGTTTAGCTCACAATTTATATTATAATTGATATTGCGACTTGCAAGTAATTATATGTATTGGGGTATGTCAGACCCCACCTCACCGTTAACATTACAATGCGTCACCTCACCTCCAAAGGGTTAAAACAAGTCGTCATTTTATCACAAATCTGCACATGGATTAAACGTCTTGCAGCTAAAGACGACTCTTTGTGGTCTCCTGTAAATGATCGTTGGGTTTCTGATCAATCTCATACACAGACAGAAGCAAGTCCACCCATCCAGCTCCCTTCTGGAAACCACCTCTGGGCAGAACTCCACACACAGAAAATTCAACATCATCCTTGAATACGTTTAAAACCCGACTGTTGCTGAGGAAAACTTCACGCATCAGTTTTTCATATCCAAGGCTAGTCCACACAAAACGGGTCAATGGCTTAACCCTTTCCGGTCTAATAAAATTTTTGTGCCTTCCTAAATGTCCCATGGGGTGGGACTGTGGACCGGAAAGGGTTAAAAGCTTTACCGAAACCTTTCCCTCTAAGTCCTTCGCTGACAATGGCTGACCCATCGCATACTTTTCCTTTTCCACTTCGAGACATCGCATTATCGTGATAGAATAGAAACCCCAAAAGCTTATTTGTCTTTTCCTCTTCTATTACTGCCGTGTAGCCTTTGGCAAGCATCTCCACGCGCATGAGGTTCAATGACGGGAATTCATGCACTGAATAGCCTTCGCCTTTCTCAGCCGCCTCGGCAAAAAACTCAAACAGAAGATGATCTTCGTCTTTCCTTGCATTCCGAAGGACAAGTTTGGTACCATTCTCCAGAGGGAATGTTTTCGGAAGACCTGGAATTTGCGGGATATCTACGCTTGTGTATTCTTCGAACACTTTTTCAGGTGTTAAGTAAGACTCCAACATTGTGACAACGTCTTCAGACGATCTCATCTGCAAAGGAGACAATATAAGAAATTGGCAATTTAAATATTGGGCATCGTATGCATTTAGGCCTGCATTAGATGAACGTCATGCGCTCATTTACATTACCTAGTGTTGATTACAGTCAAAAGAAGCCGAACAGACATATAAGTTTGGACTTCCATGAATTTCGTCCTCTTAAAGAACAAAGGAATTAGCATTAGGATAATAATTATAATTTATTCTTTCAGAGCATTTAGGCCTACAATGGACTATAGTTTATAGAATATACCGATTTACTTACTTGAAGTTACCTCAAATAAAATGGACACTTTTAACAAGAGAAATTCCAAATGAATACGAGAAAGAACTTCAAAAGCAACGAATGTTGAGAAGAGTAGGGTGACAACATTACAAATCTACCTGAACATTATGATTTGAGGTAAGTCCATTTAGTCTGAAATTTGTGAGAAAACATTTCGCTATCGTCTTTCGTTTATCTTATTTATTTAAAAGCATACCGATCTTTCAGGCATTCCGAAATCCTTGACCATGATTGCGTTGTCTCTTAAGCTGGCTCCTGCGATGTTGACCCAGTTCGGAAGTACGGCCACTGTTAGAAATCCTCTTCTTCTGAGCTGCAGATAAAGACCATGAAGACATAGAGCCACTTGGGTGAAGCACTGAGTGTAACCAATGTCGATAGCCTTTGCAAAATAAGCCACTAGACTCATCAACTCCGCGTACACTTCATCAACAATGTCCTTAGTACGGAAGACGTAGACACTGGCTGTACACGGATCGTAGCTTCGTTGATAGAGGCATGGCTGGATGAACATGAACGCCTCGATTTTTCCGTTAGTTGGGTCGGACGCCTGGAAGATCTCGGAATAGTCAAACAGCGTCTCAATCGACTCACTGTCTTTCTCATACTCGTCAACTCCCACGTTGTCACCTGCATTCAGTCAAGGTAATAATATAAATACAAATAGATACCGGTATTAGTTAAGAATTTGATGCATTTTAGGTCGAAAAACATCACTCATTGGCGAACAGAAAATGCGGTCAGAAAGGTCATAACAAATTTAGATCCAGCAACAGAGAAACCTTGTTAGATGAGAAGTCTTTTTGGTTCCATTATGCACTAAACAGATAAAAGCAAGTACATACACACATGCATGCAGGTACACAAATACATGCACAGTTGCACACATACTATAGGCATGTGCAAAATTATTTATGAACACAACCGTGAATGAGATTTCCTTGTTTAAGAATTACAGAGGCATCTACCTCGCAACGCCGCCTCTCCAATCATCTTTCGACAATGACCAAGTTGGTCGGTCGTGGCATAATCGACGACCAGAGACTTCGATCCATCTGCAAAACGATACTCATGCGGCAGATGACTGATCAACGTCGTTTTGTAAGTACGATTTTGACAGAATTCTTTCGCCATCTGTGATAAGTTATGAAGTTACGTAAGTTGATATAAGTTAAACACAATTCTTCAAATCACCCTACACAATTATTATAGTACACATTGCTCGTAATTGTCGACAAAGCATCGCAGTTAGCTTTACATTCCATTGAATTACGCGGTATAATTATTATCTTATGCATTAACCCTTTCCAGCCCAAATATTTTCAGGTGTCATATCCACGTAAAATAAATAACAACTACCACGTAAAACAAATTATCGCAATTTATTGCACAATAAAGGCCAAGGGTCCATTTGGCAGTTCCCAGTCCTCTGCTATTTCTGTGCAGTCTACAGTCCCAAAATCCATGGGTCCAATTGGACCCATTGGCTGGAATGCTTTTGCATGTCATTAAATTGCGTTACGTCACTTCAGACTTTTACGCTAGACTTTATGATATAGAGAAGGCTAAGGAAATATTTTATTTACGAACAGCATGTTGCTATTGTAAGAACTTAAGGTGGTCAGTCGATTAACTGGATCGGCTTCAACCCTCTGGTAGGCCTATTATTTGTTGCAGAGTTACATAATGTGGTCCTATATGTCAACTTCCTCGCATTCATTTACAATCACAGAGTCGACCTCATTATCATATCATCGCTCACTAGATTATTCATTAATATTCAACGATATCTTTTGTCATGTAATGCACCATTCGATCATTACCCCATCTTCTCACTTTTTCAAATCATACCTACCCTACGTTGTTGTAGGGAGACCTGGGAGAGGGTACATTCTAACTTAGACTATTGAAAATGCGGTAACCAATATTTACTGATAGGAGATAGTCAACAGTAAATTCAGGTAACATCGCTTTCTAGGAATCAGTGTTAAACTTCAAACGGTAGAAATAGCGTAGCCTATTCTGTATACATCAAAGACCGTTGAATCTTACTGCTGTGCAAGATGTTCAGAAGATAAAAAAGACAAGAAAGGTTCACGTTTAATTCTCGCCGATTCACGCCCGTCGTTTAGAACGGTTGTGTGTCGTTCAAAGACTTACTGTTCATCTGTTTTATCTACATATATCAGGGTTTCCCAAACTGGGGTGCACGCACTCCCAGGGGGTGTGACATGTCATTTCAGGGGGTGCGAGAAAGAGGGAAAGTATGAATTATAACAATGCATTGATAATACATTATAAATTGTTGAGAGGCCATAGGATAAGTATGTTTAAGAGCGTAAGATTAGATTCTTTATTTCCACGTAACATTATAAGCCTGTAAAAGACTAGCCTAAGACTTTTCAGCACAAGTTTTGGTAGTAGGATGTTAGATGTCTTCAGTATCGGCGACTATAGTAGGTCATCTAACTACTGGGCAGTATTTGTATCGTGGTGCAACAGGCATCTTGCAGTGTGCCCGCATTAAGCTAGAGTCTAGCAGTTAGAATCTGAATCTTGGAATAGATTTAGTTCTGCTTATTTTCTTTAAACTAAGCTTAATTCAATTTGTCCACGCATAGTGTTGTAAGTACGTATGGCAGTAGTGTATGCCACCGTATGGCATTGTATGCTGTTCAGTATGACAGTATGTAATGTAATTAGCAACTTCTATTGCGCCGGTGTCTAATGCACAAGGCATCAACCGATGGCGCATCAAAACAATCCGTAATCAGGTCAACATCCAGAAGGTCAGTCCGTAAGAGACAGAGAGGCAGCCTAAGGTGGATAAGCAATTTGAAAGAGGTAAGTTTTCAGCCGAGAACGAAATGACACAAGCGACTGAGCACAGCGCACAGATACAGGAAGAGAGTTCCAAAAGGCAGGCCCAGCAACCGAAAAAGCTCGTTCACCGAGAACAGTTCGTGATTTAGTTATGACCAGACAAAGACAATCAGGTGACCTCATAGAATAATGATAAGTCAGAGGAATAAGAAAAGATTTTAGATATTGTGGTTGGCCAGCGTTCAAAGTTTTATAAACTATTAGCCCCAGTTTGAAACGAATTCTTTGCTGAACAGGAAGCCAATGCAGAGATTTAAGCACAGGGGCTATATGTTCATATTTGAATGTATTAGTTTTGGCTCTAGCCAAAGAGTTCTGAACCCTTTACAGCTTCAGTATGTTTGAATTATTGATACCAGTAAGAAGCGAGTTACAATAGTCTAGGCAACTGGAAACTAATGCATTTGCCAGAGAAATTCTTGCAGACATGGGCACATAACGCCTAATTCTGCGTATGTCACGAATGAACATATAGGTTGACTTACAAATATTGTTTACATGGCTAGTGAGAGACATGGTAGAATTAAAAACAACGCCTAAGTTGCGTGCGGCATCAGCCAGCTCAACAATTCAGTCACCCAGTTTCAATGACTTAAGCCGATCAAATTTCTTAAGTTGCTGTGGAGTGCCAAGTAACAGAAATTCAGTCTTTGATGGGTTAAGGAGGAGTTTATTGGATGCCATCCAGGACTGTACTTCATCAAAGACAGCAGACAACACCTGTATGTGGTTCAAAAGCAACAATTTCATGTATGCGTCTTCAAGTGTCAAAATACTTTTGTACGGGGTGCGAACATTGGTCAAACATTTCCAAGGGGTGCGAGGCATAGAACAGAGTGGGAACCCCTTACATATATCAATTGTCACGGTTAACCTCCTGAAACAATAATGGTGGACTTAGACCCCGTATTTCAGCTTCTCTTTCTTCTGGCAAAGGTCTCTCTGGCATACAGACTCGGATCTTCACTTTGTATTTCTAACAGGACGTAGTACTCGTGAATAAGCTGGTGCCCTGCGCTTAGCTGTAAAGTGGCGCTTTAGAAATTTAGAGTTTAATATAGCAATTACGATGATAAGAATTACCTGAATAATGTATGTAAACTGTGGACCTCTGAGAACGTCTGGTAGAATTACCAAAGACTATGTGCGCTGTTATACGAACTTTGAACTTGATGTGCGATGGCCGTTTGAGCTTTCAAGTGTTAGATCGGGTCGTAAATTAAAACACAGTCAAAGTTCACAACAACAATGTCTTTTCAACAAATCTCATTGCACGAGATCCACTGACACAACAATAAAAGCTACAACGATTTTTCTAGATTAATTGTGCATAAAATCAAATATCTTCATATTTAAAATAGTTCAAACCAGATATAAACAAACTGTCATATATATATATATATATATATATATATATATATATATATATATATATATATATATATATAAACTTTCCTGCGCTATCGATGACAGAGTGGGAATCAAAACAACAGTTTATTAGATTAACAAGCAAACACACTTATGTGCAAAATGTTTTTCGTGCAGATATTGTTCAATTTCGTGCATTCCGAATTTTATTGTTCAAGTCCACCAAACAAGGTGTCCATTGTCCAACTTTAACTTAAAAATCAAAGAGTTTAATTTAGTCAGCTTACTGTACTTGACACACTTCTAGCAGATTGTATATATATAGTTGGCCAGCTTTAACTGATTCTATTAGTTGAATGAGATGATAGGTTATATAATAAACTTTACATATTCTGTATAATGACATTGCATTGAGGTGTAGCCTCGGTCAGAACAAAAAGTGTCTGACTTTGTAGAGTTCACCCAAGAACGCTACACAGGAATTGACACTAATATCATACATTCATACAGGAAAGAACTGAATGAAATCGTACAAACATGGATTATTCTCGTAGTCTGAATTTCAGTCACGTTAGTCACGTTTATTGCAACCACAGTTACACTTAGCTTGCCAGTAATGGCAAGGCGCGGGTTCGCTATGTGCCAAACAAAGGTAGCTTACTGGAAATACATTTGAATCCTTTTGCAGAAGAAACAGTGATTACAAGTCACACTGTTCTAGTTGATCATTTCGTAGTAGGATCCTCCAACTACAGGGTAATACAGAGCAGGAGAGGCTGGGACGCCAGGCTGAGCCTGTAGGATGCACTTGCAGGGTTCGCCGGGGAACGTCGAAGGCTCCAGGCAGAAGACCGTGCATCTGGGGTTCAACAGGCACTTGAATGCACAGAACGTTGCACTGCACGGTGGATTCTGTACCGTTTCGAGGATACAACCAAGCACACATCTATCTGTCAGACGTTTCTGTACAAGGATTTCTTGCCTCAGAGAATCTGCTGTTTTGCGAGTCAGCGCTGGAAACACAGAAAGTGTAATATATCACTTGAATTTAACAATATGAAATTTATTTTGTGGTTTGAGTTATCTCTAGAAAGATTCTAAGTTCTTCCTCATCCTTTATGCAATGCGGTCCAGGAAGTCTGGGCTGATCAGTCAGTGCTGTATGGAAATCCGTTGTTTTGGCTATACGCGTGTGTGTGCGAGAATTCACCATCAATATCATTATTATAATCATAATTAACGCATTGCTACTACCACCATAGAACGAGAATTCGTAACTTCAGGTTTTAATATTCGTAAATATTCGTGAACATTAGTTTTTTTTAATATTCGTAAATTTTCGTTGATGACGCCACTGTTTTTGCTTTGTTTAAGACTACTAATTAAGAACATGTGCGGTGGTTTTGCGGCGCTGTACTTAGTGCTCAGCAACTTAGAAGCTTAGGCGAACTCCGACACTGTATGAGCGAATCAATGGCTTTCTCATAAAAAACCATATAATATTCCCTTCCCAACATGGCTTTCAAGCTGGCCATTCTCCCTATATGTCTCTATTAAGCATGCAAGATAGAATCTCTGATGCCATAGAAAGAAATGAATACTCATTAGGTATCTTTTTTTGACTTGGCTAAGGCTTTCGCCACTGTCGATCATGGGATTCTACTAAGTAAACTGGAAAGGTATGGAATACGAGGCAACCAACTCCAATGGTTTAAAAGTTATTTAGAAAACCGTTCGCAATGTGTCTATTGCAATGGTTCCCTCTCTGATCTAAAAGCTATCAAATTTGGTGTACCACAAGGGTCTAACTTAGGTCCCTTGCTATTTTTAATTTATATAAATGACCTCCCAATGTTTCTTCAAAATTGTACTTCATATTGTTTGCAGACGACACAAATGTCTTTTATTCCCACAGTTCTCTGGAAACCCTGTTTCAAATAGTAAATAAGGAACTCACACTGGCAGCAAATTGGTTCTGTGCCAATAAACTTACCCTTAACCTTGATAAAACGAATTATATCTTATTCAGGTCTCACAGGAAACCTTGTCCCTCGCAGTACCCTATACTAAGCATTAATGGAACGCCCCTCTCCAGAGTTGAGTCCACAAAATTTCTGGGAGATTATGTAGACCAGCATCTAACATGGAAGGACCACATAAAATGTATCTCCTCAAAAATTGCTAAAAATACTGGGATCATAGCACGCACTGCATACCTCCTACCACCTGGCTTCGCATAAAATTATACTATACACTTGTCTATCCATACTTAGCATACTGTAATCTGATATGGGCATCGACCTACACCACTAGATTGCATAGATTGATAATACTGCAAGAAAGGGTGATTCGCATAGTGGCTGGTGCTGCATATGGATCACATACTGCCCCACTATTCTACAAACTTAACATACTAAAATTCGAACAAATCAAGCTTTATCAAACTGGTGAATTCATGTACCGCTACGACCATGGCTTGCTTCCTGCTGTTTATAAGGGCTTTTTTAGTCTTGCTTCAGAAATACATTCCCATTCTACAAGAAACTCTAGTAATTATGGACACATCTTTGCTCATACTAACTC
Source organism: Aporrectodea caliginosa (assembly GCA_020284085.1). Classification (NCBI taxonomy): domain Eukaryota; kingdom Metazoa; phylum Annelida; class Clitellata; order Crassiclitellata; family Lumbricidae; genus Aporrectodea; species Aporrectodea caliginosa. The sequence goes on from JACEVL010000204.1 coordinate 1,120,497, forward strand.
CCGTCTGTTCTCAATTAGAGCTACTGGACCTTCTACCTGGAATAACATTCCACAAGGAATTAGGCAATCTCCTTCATTAGTGTTGTTTAAAAAAAACTACGTACTTATTTGATTGGTGTTAATAATAATGTTTCTGATGAATCCTAATGTCTGTGCATAATATTTACCTCCCAAGCATATGTTCTTCTGCAATGATTCATTTATTTTGGTTTTCCTAATTTGGTTAAGATTCTGATTTAACTAATTTAGTTAAGATTCGATCAAGTAATCGAAACTACCTATTGTCAGACTTAGTAAGCATTTCTCGGCCGTTGCATCTTTTTGTTTAACTTGTACTTAGGTGGCCCTACTTAGCGGGATTAATGATCCCTTCAGGGCCTTTCCTACGTCGCTCAATATAATGTCAAGTATGATTTTACCCGTTACCCATATAGATCTGTACTTGGCTGAGTAACTGTAATATGTGACTGTTCTTATGCATATTTTTGGCAAGGATTTAAAAAAATTAATCCAGGATTGTTAATAATTAAGAATTAAAAGAACTAAAAAAATTAATGTTAATATTCGTTGGCCAGTTTTAATATTCGTCACTATTCGTCAAATTATAAAAATCTTAATATTCGTAATATGCGGCGTATTATGACTACCTACTCGTTCTATGACTACCACAGTCATCATCTTCACGGGTCGTCACCGCGTCGTCGTCTTCATTATCATCATCAATGGGATCATCACCGTCATCGCAAATCATCATCATCATTTTCATTAACCACTGATATTATCTTCAGCATCATCATTCGTTTTCATCATCATAATTATTATCCCTCTCGTCTTGATCTTTGTAACACTGAGTAATGAACAGTAATAGTGGTCACCTGTGAGACCAAGAAAGTATCCATGTGGGATGGTCAGCGATCCAGTGTAGGAAGCCGTTAGGTTGCTAATGACGATTGGCTTATTCTCGTAATGGATGACGAAGGTGTTCTGTCCGACGACGTCTCCCCAACCGACGGACAACATCCCGTTGAACCAAGAGACCCAATGTCTTCCCGATGCACTGGACATATTGAACCACGGCGGAAACGTGTTCCTAACTGCGATGCTTCCATTTCTGCAACCGTAATTCTAATTGTAAATGTAATAACAGTTTACATAACATATAGGCCTACATGCATGCATTTATCATGACATTTACACGGTCCGTATAATATTACTTCAAAACTCGACCAGTCTCGTCCGTCGAGAATAATTCTCGCCGAACAAAATCGTTGACAAACACGGCGAATAAGTCCAGCACACGAACCAGAAAATTCCGTCATGTCCTTAAATAAATAAATAATTTTTTTAATCGCTAGATTACATTACAAGCTCGCCACCGATGGACCACTGCGATGGTGCTAGATGAGATTGAACGTACCTTTTCATGTTTAGCCATGAGCCAGCTGCAAATCCGTAGATGGAGAATGGAATCCCATTGATGTTGAAATCCAGTTGTTTCAGGCTCTTGAAGGTATTTGTGTATAGATGAACGGAGGTTCTTTCGTCGAAGGGGATTTGTAGACTTTTGTTGTTCGGTGGAAAAACGAAATCTAAAATACGTTTATGAAATCGATTTGAATCTTGTTAATAGTCTTTAAAGAGCCGTTCGTTCGTTCGATCACTTCATTACTTTCATTACTTGAATCTGTATAGCGCCTCTTCACGGGAACTACTCAGAGGCGCTCATTTGTGCCTCATTCATTCGCTCGTTTTCCAGTCTTTCGTTGATTCGTTGATTCAGTTATTCTTTTAATAAAGATGTCGGAAGTATGTAAGGAAATATTATTACTACTACAGGGCCGTTCTAACGTGTAAGGTCGTCGTGGGCCCTATAGGCACTCTTGCATTGAAGACCCCAACTGCCAGATCTGCATTAAAGCTAAATGCAGTTTTGATTGTAAATCTCAATTTCCTTTTGGCAAAGTTAATTAAACTAACTTAATATACTCGATATATCCACTAATTAAAAGTATAATGCAACTTATTTTTTTCAATATCTAATTTTTCAGACTTGCGGATACCTCTGAAAGGTTCGTAGGCCTAGGCACGGTGCCTACTGTGCCTAATGGACTATTATAACTGAAAGTGTGACAAAAAAGATCAGCTAAATACTTGCCTTTGCAAGTAGCATTATCGTAATCTGAAAGAAACAAAGAAGACCTGCATTGTCTAATCTGTTGTTCTTAACATTGTTCAATATTGCTTTAGTAGAGCATCTCATTAGTTTCAAGCTCCACCATATAAATTTCAAATTATAATTGCAGAACAATGCAGATTCATGAATAAATTAGGCTAAATGAGCTAAGTATTGTCATGGCTTAATTTTATTCGTTACCTCTTAAAGTTGAGGCAAAATGCCATTTCAGCGCGGCTACGAACCAATGGGAAATAAAGGATTGTACTAGCTTAGCAATCTTTAACTGAGGCTGTTACGTAAAGAAATCGTCGGCTGTACTCTAGATAGTAAGTTAGACTCATAACTCCGCCCTTAAGGCCAGAAGAGACTTTGCTTAGTTGACACTGGGCAGCCAAAGTAAAGAATGCAATAAATGTATCAAATGTTGATATTTATTTTATTTATAATTATGTCCTTGTCATTGCTCTGGCAAGGAAGTTTTTAACTATTTGCAGTTTTAGGCTGAGCGATTTAGCTTTTCGTCCGCAAAATAAATCTCTAGATTACAAGATTACAATTATATATTACCTAGAACATCTTTGGTGCCATATCCGACGTTCGGTTGAGCGACATTACCTGAAAATGACGAGAGAATAAAAATCATTTGCTCATGAATAATTAATTAACAAAAGTTTTGCAAACGATTACGAACATGTAAAAGATTTAAACCTATTTTTTGATCCATTGAGAAAGCAAAATTTGATACGGTAATTCTATATGTCAAGACTAAAAGAAACACCTCAAATTCGATCAGCACAGGGCCCCCCAAAACTGTAGATCCAGGCCTGTAGGGCCTACATACATACATTGTATAATATGCATATATGCATGCATGTATGCATGCATATGTGTGTTTTTATGCATGCATGTATGACATGCCCCCGGCACAAAAATGTTAGAATATGTGAAAATATGGGAATTTGCTTAAAATGCGGCAATATCATGGAGAAAAACGTCATTATTTTCATGATGATCAACTTCTTTTGTGAACTATTGTGTGCAGAGGTGTAGTATTGGTACTTGTACTTGTACTCAAGTGCAACTTGAGTACAGTCAGTACTTCAACTTGTACTGGAGACCTAAGTACTTGTACTCGTACTTGAGACCTATAGCACAAATGACATTTCTACAGGCACTCGGATACTTTACCAGTAAGCTTTGTCTTTCCTTTAAGACATTAATTCTTACGTTCTGGATATTGAATATTCTGGCAGTTATGTATGGACCGCATCTTGATCAGAATTTCTTCCGGTTGTCTTGCTAAAAATAGCGCCCACGGACGGTGATAATGCTAACAATACAAATTCTAATATTCCTAGAGCTGTTATGTTTGGTTATGAATTATGATAATTTCACTCTCAAGGGAAATGCTACTTCTGCTAAGTGCAAGTTTTGTAGTGAGAAAACTATCATTTCAGAAAACAACTGGCACAACATAAAACTTTGTTAAACACTTGCAAAGACTCCATACGGAGAGGTGAGCAGTGAGTAACAAATCATTTGAACTCTATCGAGTATTGTAAATGTAAGTCGTCGAACTTTTTCAGCACCATACGAAAGCCGCGATAAGGAAACCAGCTTATTCACCGAAATAATGCATTTTATTAACGTACTATAGGACTTCTAGTAATAAACCACTGAACCTATGGCTTATACATGGAATTCATGTGTGAATGGGGCTCAGTGCACTTGTGAAAATTGTGAGTTTTCTATGTTCCTCTGTGTTCTATGTTCCTCTCGAAAGAGACTTCCGCTGCGAGATGTTAAGGAAACATTGTAATCTGTATCAAAACGCGCTTAGTTAGGCCACTTAGGTAGTCATTTTCAAATCACTTTTCAGTTTTACGTAAAACGCTAATTAAGGCATTTTCTTTGTGTTGCTCCAATTGTCAAAGACTGCTTACAACTAGTATGTTCTTATTTAATGCGTGCAGATATGATTATATCTTATTTGAATGAGACACATGCTTTGTTGAGGACCACATCAAGTTCCTTTGGCAGTGGTAGAGCAGATGCTACACAAACGTCTCATTTTGGCACGATACTCACAGATACGGTTGCAGCAACCGAAACTGCAGACCTCGTGTATCAAAAAGTCTAAGCTATTTTGTCACTCTATACTGTACACGATCTTCTGTGAAACCGAGCACCTCATCATCGCAAGTGACAACCCGGTTAAATATCAGAGGCCATGATGACTTTGATTTAATTGATTGTTTGGACGTTTGGAATGCAGCAAAACTGTTCTTGACAAACCAGCGTTTAGAGTTGTGAGTGTGCCTGCATCTAGCGCTCCGGTTGAAAGTGTGCTTTTAGTTTAATATTAAAACAGTTTCGATCGAATCTGCGTGACAAGATGCTCACACCCATTATATTTCTCAAAAAAGCAACATTATAAATGAGTGCATGTGGCAATACACCATTGCTTGGTCAAGAAAGTTAATCATTGTCTTGCAGTAGCCATGTGTACTTGTACTCGTACTTGTACTTGATACTTAAGTATTTGTACAGGTACTTAAGACCTCAGTACTTGTATTTGTACTTGCAACCTTTCATGTTCCGGTCAATAAATATGAAGCATATTAGTTTTTTCATATATACTTAAATACCAGTAATTTGTGTTTTCAACCGAAAATTGCGAATATTGTTAAAAACTTCATCGTGCTGGGGGCAAGGCTTAGCCTTAATGTAAAAGCCTAAAATTTGGATTTTTAGACTCATCTGTATGAGACGCATGGGAAAATGTCCTTGGAGCAAAGATATTTCAACTTTTATTTTTCTGGAGCACCCTAGTATGTATGTATGTATGTATGTAAGTATGTAAGTATGTATGTATGTATGTATGTATGTATGTATGTATGTATGTATGCATATTATATAATGTATGTATGTATATATGTACGTATGTATGAAAGTACGCATGTACAGTACTTTCAAGCATGCATGTATGAAACCATACATGCATCTAAACTTGCATGGAAAAAGAATCTATCCTCTATGGATAGATACAAAGGTAAATGTCAATTCATGAATGGTCTCTTAAATGTCGCCTTTTCGGACATTTTCCTATAGGAGACCTGGAAATGAACCCATACCGATTGGTTGTTCGCGCGCGATCTTCCAGTTGACTGCGTTGTAGGAACTGATTGCAACCGTCGATAGATGGGCAATCAAGGATGTATCTGGATGTGTCAACACATAGTTCTGTCCTGGAATGCTTCCCCTTCCAATGTTCAGCACACCTCCCGTCCAAGAAACCCAGAGCCAAGCAGCTGCTGCAGTTACCGCGTCGTACACTGGTCCATCTGATAGAGCCATATTGGCTAAAAATGAACCGTATCTCGGGGTTCTACAATGTGTAGCAAAACTTAGTGTGATGATTTGTCGTCAGGATGCGAATTTATTAATACTGTCATTATTATTCTTATTATTAGATATTTAATAACAATAGCGCAGCTGCGACCTAACCACTACAGATGATAATAATAATAATAATAATAATAATAATAATAATAATAATAATAATAATAATAATAATAATAATAATAATAATAATAATAATAATAAACCAAACCATCTGTGAAGACTAGCCATTCCAGAACAACAAGCCCCCTAATTTTTTGCAATCCTGAGGGATCATATGTACCTCGGGAAAAAAAATAATAATAATAATAATAGCAGTAATTATAATTATTATTGTCATTATTAATATTATTATGCGATACTAGTAATAATGATAAGGATGATGAAAGTAATAATTTCTGGTATCGTTGATATTATTGAGGCTAATAGTTTTAAATAATATTATAAAAGTGTAACTATTGCTGTAATGTTATAATATAATTGCTGTTTTCATTACTGCTACTACTACTACTACTTCTACTGCTGCTACTGCTACCACTACAACAACAACAACAACAACAACAATAACAACTACTACTACTACTACTACTATTACTACTACTACAACTACTACTACTACTACTACTACTACTACTACTACTACTACTACTACTACTACTACTACTACTACTACTACTACTACTACTACTACTACTACTACTACAACTACTACTACTACTACTACTGCTGCTGCTGCTGCTACTACTACTACTAGCCACCACCACTATAATCATTAATTTAGTAATAATAACACAAAGGTGACGAGTGCTACAACTATTATTGACAAATTGAATTAAGGATAATAATTTTGATGACAATGATAATAATATTTACTAGAGATGAGTCAAGAATGACTCAAATGTTTTCTGAGTACGCAACAACGACATCAAGTCATCGGACAAGACAGGCTTGGTAAACACAGTTTTTGGAAATTTCAATTTGAGGTATGAAGTTCTTTAAATCTTACCTGATCGCAACCATATGTCCCGCGCTGTAGGCGATATTAATTTCTAACATGGACTGATTATAAACTCTTGAAGCGGAAAGCAAGACCACATAGCAAGGGCCAGTCGCTTTCACTTGGAAGACGAAAGCCGATCGTTCAGTCAGGTTAATCCCGGTCTCGGTGTAAACATTGGATCCTGTACTTAGCTCCAAATAATCTGTTAAGTAAACACTCAAAATAAATTTATTTATTTATTTGAATAATGGTCAATACAAGGCATGTACAGGTAACTTATATATTCTAAGTGATTAGAGCAAATTTATCTTTTAACAGGCGTGAACGATCCTGAATGTAGGCCTACACTGAACAAATAAAAGTTAAAGAATTACAAACAGAAACTACAATAATGCTAGTGCAAGACGAAGAACCATTCTGAAACAGTAATATACATCATAGAATTGAAAAGTAGGCCTCAGCTTTTGAGCAAATCTACATAATATAAGTTAACCAAACGGTTAATTTATTATTATTATTATTACTGCTGCTGCTATTGCTACTGCTACTGCTACTGCTACTGCTACTGCTACTGCTACTGCTACTGCTACTGCTACTGCTACTGCTACTGCTACTGCTACTACTACTACTACTACTACTACTACTACTACTACTACTACTACTACTACTACTACTACTACCACAGATGGCACAAAAGTATTTTGAAAATAGATTTTCATTTTCAAAATAGAAAGTACTATTTTATTTTGTATTTTCAGAATGCTTATGAAAAATATTTTGTAAAAGTATTTTTGAAATGGTTTCAAAATGTATTTTTGGATAATTCAAAATACTTTTCGAAATACTTTTCCTAAATACTCTTTTAACAATCTCTTCTGGTTACACCAGCTACTTGTGAGTCTGTTGTATCAGGATATACATCAGTTTTGTGTGCTTAGACCTCTTTTGTTTACTTGATACATTACACCACTAGGAACATTGAAGGATAATCATTTTTTGGGATATAATTTCTGTGCTGATGATTCTCAAATCTACATTTCATGGGTCATGTGACTCATCTGTTCGGCTGTTGTCTGCTGTCTTTGATTAAGTACAGTCTTGGATGGCGGCCAATGAACTCTTCCTTAACCCATCGAAGACAGGATATCCGGTACTGGGCATTCCACAGCAACATAAAAAATGTGATCTGCTTGTCATTGAAACTGAGAGGGACTCAATTGCTGAACTGGCAGAAGCAGCTCGTAACTTAGGCGTTGTTTTCAATTCTATACCATATCTCTCACTGGCCATGTGCACAGTATTTGTCTGTCATGTTCATTAGTGACATAGTATTACGCAGAACTAGGCGCCGTGTGCCCATGTATGCTAGGATATCTCTGACAAATGCATTGTTTTCCAGTCGCCTAGAATACGGCACTGGCTTCTTACTGGTTCCAATAAGTCAAACATGCTGAAGTTGCAAAGAGTTCAGAACTCTTTGGCTAGCGCAATAACTAATAGGCCTACATTCAAATATGAGCGTATAACCCTGTGCCTAAATATTTGCATTGGTTTCCTGTTCAGCAAAGAATTAGTTTCAAATTGGGGCTCATTCTTTATAAAACTGTGAACTCTGGCCAGCCACAATACCTCAAATCAGTTTTTATTTTCCAGGCTTATTATTTTTCAACAAAGTCATCTGATTATCGTTGTCTGGCCATACCTAAATCGAGAACTGTTCTTGGTGAACGAGCTTTTTAATGAGGTACCTACTTTTTGGAACTATCTCCCTGTGTCTGTGCACTCTGCTGGGTCGCTTGTGTCATTTCGTTCTCAACTTAAAACTTGCCTACTTTCATATTACTAATCCAAACATAAGCTGTCCCTCTGTCTAACGAACGGACTGCTCTTCTCGATACTGACCTGAATTACAGTTTGGCTTTAGTGCGCCATCGCTTCATGCATTGTGCATTAGGCAACGAGCAATAGAAGTTATTAATTAAAATTAATCAATTTTATCAATGATTTAAGTCATAATAAACAATTGATCACTGCCAAGTACACCAATGCTATGTAAATGTACACAATAGCATGCATGGCGATAAAGTTCAAATGTTGATATCTCAAAATTATTTTGAAAAACAATTTCAAAAGTATTTTCAAAATACTATTTTATTTTGTACTTTCAAGATACATTTCAAAAGTATTTTGCAAAAGTATTTTCAAAATACTCTTGAAAAGTATTCTGCACAAGTATTTTCAAAATACTTTTGAAAAGTATTTTATTTTGTATTTCTGAAATACTCTTGAAAATATTTTGAACATCACTGACTACTACTACTATTAGACTCTACTACTACTGCTACTACTGCTACTGCCATTTCTACTATTGCCATTTCGGCCTCCAGTCTTCCTGTCTGAAATTCTGCAACGCTCCTTAATAAGGAGCTGAACCCAAGCTCTTTGGATTGAACTCCCCAAAGATATGTGTCCATTTGCCCATCCTCGTATCTTGCTAATTTCACCTCTCCTTTTTTGCACCCTATTCTGTGGATTTCCACTCACGAGCCCTAAAAACCCAACTCTTCAAGCTATAATATCCTGATTCTACTCCTACGCCACCGCAAAACGACCACCACAATCAACAGTTGCCACCATACCACAATGCTGTCCTCTCGGCTTGACCTCTCCAGATTCTGACCTTGACCGAAATGGACAAAACAACCTCGATATTGCGAACTAGATACCAGGTTTAGGGGAGACCGGGGCAGGAGAGGCATGGTGGGTAAGAGTGGCACCCCATACTGGTTAGAAAACGGCCACCAGTGTAGAATCTTTACCTTGCGTTTTAATAAGCGGGTTTGATGCGATACACGATGGAAAACTATATTCTGCAGAAGAGCTATCGCAACTATTTTTTTCTCAATTTTTAAGATTTTCGCCCAATTTGAGTTTTTTAAAGGCGATCTTTGATCAGCCACTACTTTCTAATACAAGGTAAGGCACAGTTTATATTGTACTATTTATAAGATTTAAATATGCTTCTTTTTAATGACACATTATCGCACGTCGCATCTTAATCCTTTCGTAACGAAAAGATTCGCTAAGGCGAGGCATAGCTATGGGGCATAAGTGGCACACTATCTGCCGCTTTTGCCCCAGGACATGCCACTTTTGCCTCTGAACATGGGGCAAGAGTTGCACTTTTGACATTTACCATTATAATATTCTTACATTTATTTAGTTGCTCCTTAAACTTAAACAATTTAGAATATTTGAAACTGTCGGCCTATTCAGTCCATGAAAGCAGTAACAGTATATTGGAGCTTACATATTGACGTTATAGAACATACAGAAGCCTCCGCGTCACGAGATACCACAATGTCACATCCAGAAGCTCTAGCAAGCTCCATGCATGAGTTAACCACATTCACTAAAACAAATAAACTTCAGGCTAAGTTCAGCAAAGGCCAGAACTTCATATGTGACCACAGCAACATTAGGATTGGGCCTACGCCCTAGATGCAGAATTCGACCTGAGGTTGCAAATGCTGAAATAGCCTACGGATGGAAAATCATAGCCGAAAGCAAAAGGCTAATACGAACTCTGGTCGCAGCAAGAGGTCTCCAGGTTATCGACCGCCAATCTCCGTGCATCTTATAGCAGCATTACCACGTGCTCCATCATGGCATAACCGAAATCTGGGAAAATCACCAACAGGCTTTCTATTGCACAACCAGTCACAACAGGCCGATACACGTAAATTAAACCAACCGGCAATCGTTACGGAACTTGCCTGCTCATCCAAACCTGTCAGTATTCCAGAACAGTACCAACCACTAGGCCTAATCGATGTAGAACTCATCTGTTCATCTGAAAATTCCAACAAACTTGGAGCTGAGCCAAACCAGCCGGCAATCGATATTTAACTTGCCTGCTCATCCGAGCCTGTCAGTATTCCAGAACAGTACCAACCACTAGGCCTAATCGATGTAGAACTCATCTGTTCATCTGAAAATTCCAACAAGCTTGGAGCTGAGCCAAACCAGCCCGCAATCTATATGGAACTTGCCTGCTCATCCGAGCCTGTCAGTATTCCAGAACAGTACCAGCCACTATTCGAAGTAGAACTCACCTGTTCATCCGAGAATTCCAACAAACATTTGGCTGAGCCAAATCAGCCAACTATGGTTGCAGAAGTCGCACATTCATCTGAACTTCCCGGTAGGCCTATCTATAAGTAATTCACTGATCTCTGAGATACATAAAAATATTAATTTATATTAATATTATACAATTAACTAATGTAACTTATACTTGCCACATTGCCTCCAATTTTTCTGCTATGTTAACAATGCTAATTACTGGATACACGTATATTTAAACTAAAACTAAATATCTTAAAATAAATAACTTCATTGCAGAGCCTGTCGATGATGATGAAACGAACCAGCCGTGCCTCGCTACAAATCTGGTAACGATGCTGAGCTGCACAAATACGACAAAAGCACCATCCCCAATAGCCAATGTGTCAGAGCTGGACATCCGTCCTTATCCGCACACAGAACGAGAAGCAGAGGGCAAACCCGGCAAACGCAAAGCGAAAAGCTTGTGCGTCCTAACGAGTACGCCTTACAAAATAATTCTATAGGATAAGAAGCAATATGTTAAGAGACCGCTCATGAAGAAACTTAATCTGCAAGAGAATGGTAAGAACCAGAAGTAGAAGAGCCAGAAACAGAAGAAACAGAACCACCAGCAACAGCAAATGCAGAAGCAGAAACAGATGCAGCAGAAACAGAAGAACCAGCAGCACTGCAGAAGAAAGAGAAGCAGAACCAGCAACAGAAGAGTACTATTAAGAAATACAAAGCGGAGAGTGTCACCAATTTCTACTGTATTTATTGCAGAGAGCTTTACAGCGACCCACCCGAAGAAACTTAGATTCAATGCTTAGCATGCAAGTACTGGTGCCATGAAAGATGCACCCATATTGAGCCCGGCGACAAGCAATTTAAATGTGATAACTGTCATTAAGCACCATTTTTTTCTTGCCTAAGATTATAAAAACGACTGACAGTTTTAATACACTTTTCGTTACTGTTGTTAACTGTCAAATAAATAGTTAAGATAGCCTAGCTACCATTGGTCATGCTTCCATGTCAAACTTGCCCCAGTATATGCCACTCTTGCCAAGATGCCCATCTGTTCTAATGCTCGAATTTTTATGGCATCGTCCCCCTAGGGAATGGTAGGCTGAGTCAACCTTTTGGGGTTAGCGGGTATCGAATCCGCGTTTTTCTGATCTTCGTGCCAGCGTGTTGCCATTTGCCATTCGACATCTCCCTGTCCCGAATCCACTTAGCACTTTAACATCGAAAGTGTAGTCTACTAAAAGCGACTGCGAAACCAATGCAGCTGGTCTAGTAGCAAATCGCATAGACTATTCGCTGCAATCTGTCATATTCAGGCCAATGGAAGCATTATTTCCCGTTTTCACGTAATCACCGATTCATGTGTAACAAGTTTCACCTGATGAAGGACAGTTGCACTCTGCACAAAAGTACACTCTGTTAAAATAAACGTTGTCTTCTCATTGCTATTTACGGCAAAGTATTAATACAGATACTGAGGTGTTGGTCACATTTAACCTATGCAGCAGTAGACCTATTCTGTTGAAATATTATATGTAACCAATTAAACGAATATCCATTCTATTGTAAGTGTACAACTGTGATTTATCTTTGGTAATTTTTCATGTTTGAGAGTCATACGATTATATTAAATCTTTCATTGGGAGTGCACAACTAAATATAACTCAAAACACAACGATGATTCACAATCTGATGTGGGCAAATTTTGACTCAGTTTTTACGGAATGAATATAGCTCAAGATGCTGCATTTCGCTTTAAGGCTACTGTCTTCGTTGATTGCTTACCTGTTGTCAAAGGTGTTGTAACTGTAGCTGGAGGAATGCCCGTTGTCGCTGGTTCAGTTGTTGGCATTGGCAAAGTAGTCATAAGTGGTTCACTTGTTGAGATTGGCGAAGTAGTTGCAATTGGTTCAGTTGCTGAGATTGGCAAAGCAGTTGTAGATGGTTGAGTTTCTGAGATTGGCCCAGTAGTTGCAAGTGGTTCAGTTGTTGAGATTGGAAAGAGTACTGGTTCAGTTACGAGATTGGCAAAACTGCAAATAGAAACGTGAAAAGGCAAATATCAAAGCTTATATTCGAATTTGAAGTTTTTTAAATGGTTCAGTCATCCATATTGGCAAAAGTTGCCAATCGCTCACCTTTACGATTGAATTAGTTCAATCAGTTCAGTTGTTGAGTTGGCAAAGTAGTTGCAAATAATGGAATATAGGAAGGAGTTGCAATTGGTCTTTCGAGACTGCATAAGGGTCTAGTTCCTATGCCCTCAGTTGTTAATAGACAATAGTTGCTTGAAACAGTTGTTGAGCTTGGAAAAGTAGTGTAGACCCTCTTTCGGGCAGTGTTCTAGTTTAAGTGAATGATAAAGTAAGCGATGCTAGTATTGGAGATTTTAAACAGTTTTGTTTTGAAAAGTACGCTGCATTTGCGCAAACTCTGTCACGTTCATTCATTCAGAGCATTTATACAGCGCCCTTCAAGAAGCTACATTCGCCTCAGATTAAGATTTTATTAAGATTTTGTGAATTATAAAAGCGTATTAATGCTTTAGATAACTGAAATAAACAATGCCAACTGTTCATCAGTATTTCTGGGACCAGTTCTAAAAGCTTAGGCTGGTAGCTTTTAGAACTATTTTAAGCTACCGTCGCGGAGCACTTACTTCCGGACCAAAACAGAAATAAGTTATCGGTTTTAAACATCGGATTGCTTTCCATCTCTAGCAGCTACAGACCAATCCGATCAGTGGCGGCGCCAAAATTTCATGTTTAGGGGGCTGAAGCTAAATAAAAGCCATCAGTAAGTTATTCCCATTGGGATGCTTTTGACTATTTTTTTGGCTTGAAACCGTTGCCCAGTTACATCCAGACCAAAACAGAAACAAGTTCTCGGTTTTAGCATCTCCTTGCTTTCCATATCTAGCAGCAACTGCAATCAATCAATCACAGAATTTATATAGCGCCTCTTCAAGGCTGTACTCAGAGGCGCTCCCGAGCCAGGCCTGATCGTAGAGAAAAATCTTCAATAGGGCGTAGAAGGAAGTCGAGTGAATACGAGGAGATAGGCGAATTAAGGATGGCAAGTCATTCCATGCTGTTGGACCAACGACAGAGAATGCTCGACGCTGCATTGCGCGCAAAAGGTTTGCCGAAAGGCTTAAAACGATTTTACAATACAATGCGACTAAAATTTCTCAATGCCCTAGAAAGTACAAAGTGCATGCGGAAGCCAGGCAACAGAAAACATAAAATATGAACACAATGGAAGAAGTAAGTGTGAAGTAGTTAGAGAGTCGTGAACACGCTGAGACAAGCTACAGGCCATATAATTTACGACATTGATATGGACTTGACGATGCCAATCGTGGAACACCCTTGGTACTAACGCGAACTCTGCTGTACCATTACAGGTTTGGTTGGCCGAAGAAACCTTCGGTTCTCTGCTTCAGATGATCTGGTAGTTCTTGTTGCACGCACCTCGGCAATGCTTTTTCTGTAGTTTGGCCATCCATCTGGTATAGCTTCCATTTTGATCTGCGCGTTGCCTTAGTTAGGGATTCTGCATACACTTTCTATAATACTTGAAAACTGTTCTTTGTCGCCGGTGTTGGCCTGGGAGAGTGCTATCTTGGAGAAGCGTTATATAAATGCATGAATGCTCATGGATTTATATAGCGCCTCTATAAGAATAAACAAATGGGCGCTGATAAGAACACGAATACCAAAGTTTTAGCAGAATTAAACTAATTTCTGTGTATTAACCTGAGCAGAGCATTGCGACCAAAAGAGCTTTCCAAACCATGACGATATTCGACGAAAACAACATAACGTGAAATCAACTAATGACGTTCCTAAAGCCTTCGTCAAACGCTCAGATAATACAAACGACTAAACAGATGCAATCTATCTGTTCAGCGGATGCCATCCATACAGATGCAAATAGCACGACACAAGTGGGTCATCGATTGCTTTGTTCACATAATTTTATCAACTCCAGAACGCGCTGCTGACCTCCTTGCCATGGCTACGAGTCACAACGTTGCTAACGCACGCATCTCCAAACTGCTTCATTGTTTATGTCGCTAGGTGGAGTCTAGTAGTAGAAGCAGCAGCAGCAGCAGTAACAAGTAGTAGTAGTAGTAGCAGCAGCAGCAGCTAGCTAGTAGTAGTAGTAGTGAGAGCAGCAGCAGTAACAGTAGTAGTAGCAGCAGCAGCAGTGAGTAGTAGTAGTAGTAGTAGTAGTAGTAGTAGTAGTAGTAGTAGTAGTAGTAGTAGTAGTAGTAGTAGTAGTAGTAGTAGTAGTAGTAGTAGTAGCAGTAGTAGTAGTAGTAGTAGTAGTAGTAGTAGTAGTAGTAGTAGTAGTAGTAGTAGTAGTAGTAGTAGTAGTAGTAGTAGTAGTAGTAGTAGTAGTAGTAGTAGTAGTAGTAGTAGTAGTAGTAGTAGTAGTAGTAGTAGTAGTAGTACATGGCCCTTTGCTCGGCAGTTGGAACGGTAGGTACTGTGCCTAGGGCCTACGAATATTTCAGGGGCCTACGAAAGTCTGACAATGAGATGTTGAAGATATAAGTTTAATGATTGAATTTGACGCGAAAATTAAGAAAAGGAATTTTAAATTATTTTTTAGCAATATTTGTAATTGTACTGAAACAGGTTAACGTTACTATTTGAAATATGTACACTGTGTCCACGATAAAGTAGACCCCTAGACTTTGTTAAATATCTTGGTCAATTGTACTACTATAGGTACTAAATTTGGTGCACATGAACTTCAGTCTATTCTATCTAAACCCTGCAAATTTTATTACAATTGATGCAACGGTTACGATGATATACCCTTATGAAATTGGGTGGTTCAGGAACCAAGTTACCAACACGTAAAACGCATCGACAGATGCGTGCGCGGCTGATCATCCTGACTCAGCACCAGTTCTCCGACAGCATTGATATTTGTTTGCGTCCATGGTTTTGTTTGCGTCTCGTGGTTTCCTTGCAACTGATCCGGTTGTGGCAATCTTTTTAACAGCTTGCTGACACCAGCTAGGGACCAATTTTTCATTGGAAATTCTGTAATGAGTCTCCTACGCCATACCCCTTCGTCTCTCTCAACTCCTTGATTAAAATCTTGTCCTCTGCACTGAAAACCATTTCTTTACAACCAACTACTGTTACTGTTACTGTTACTGTTACGTAAAACATTGTCTCGTAGTCTAATTGTTTCCGAAAATGACGCTTATAAACAACAGCCTATCCCTGCGGTAGCCAGAAAAATGACGTAATTCTATGCGTTTTACGTGTTGGTAACTTGGTTCCTGAACCACCCAATTTCATAAGGGTATATCATCGTAACCGTTGCATCAATTGTAATAAAATTTGCAGGGTTTAGATAGAATAGACTGAAGTTCATGTGCACCAAATTTAGTACCTATAGTAGTACAATTGACCAAGATATTTAACAAAGTCTAGGGGTCTACTTTATCGTGGACACAGTGTATATGTCCCAATTAATACCTTGGCTTTAGAAACTATTTCATCGCTTGACAAAGATCTGTCAAAAATAAAATTGAACCCCACAAATTATTCTTTGGGTGCATAATGCATATCATCTTTTTCCCAAATTGTCTACCCTATAAGAGAAAATTAGATTCCAAATTCTGTAAAGGGATATTTTCTGCATAAAAAGTTCTGAGATCTGCAGTTTTTTACCATTGGAATGATTGGATTCATTACTATGCTTCAAATTCACATCTATTGTAACGTGTACCTTTTAGTGTAAGAGTCAAGCTGATTAAAGGTCTTAACCGGACGTACCGTAGATATTCATTTGTAACATTTATTTCACTATCTTGGGCAGAAGCGATCGGCATTATTTCTTGCATTGAGAGATTAGCTGTGACAGAGGAAGTGAATGAAATGTCATTAATGTAATTAGTATCTATGTTCATAAATTTGACCAAGGAGCCTCTTCATCGTTTTATAGTCATCTTCTTCCTCTTCGTTTTTCATCCGCTTCTCAAATCCGTGTTTGCTCTTGTGTCCATGAAACATGATTATTTAAATTAAAACCTATTAATTTAAAAACTTTTAAAGCAGCGAGCTACGTGACTATTTGCATAAAAACTATAAAGCAGAACTTTGCCATTTTGTAGACCGAAAAAATTGCATTTAACCTTAGTGGATAAAAAGTATATTGAAATTTAAAATCCAAATGTTTGTGCTCGTGAATAGGGATTATTAGTATTATTTTTTCCCCAAATGTTTCACGATTATTATTATTATTATTATTATTATTATTATTATTATTATTATTATTATTATTATTATTATTATTATTATTATTATTATTATTATTATTATTATTATTATTATTATTATTATTATTATTATTACAGCAGTTTTATATAGCGCCCCTTCAAAACAGTCTACTCAGAAGCGTTCCCAGCCCAACCTAAACATAAACATCAATAAAATACTGCAAATGCGTAATTATGGCTTTAACGCAGAGCTGCTAGCTGAGGCCTACGAATGCACGAGTGCCTAGGGCTCACGACGACCTTCAAACGCCCCTGGCCATTCGTTGACATCCAGTCGTTGATCACGGACGTATTCTAGAACAAGGCAGCCAACAATTTGTCAACCAGTTTCTGGCGCAAACAGGAAAGCACAGTGTGTTCAAATAATGATCGTTCGTCTTTCAAGCGTTTAATCGATTCAGTGGTTCTATGCTTTTGTTAACCAGCGCTGCATGTTTGGCCCTGTGGACATTGTCCCGCCTCTCTGCATGCGGCGCTCTTTGTGAAAATAGATAATTTATAAGTGCCTCCATACACAACTAGACAGCAGGCGATAGAAATCAAATGCAAGAAATCAGGAAACGCTTCTAATTTGATAGCGCTAATACATCAGAAGAGACAGTCAATGTTTACGTATACTGTGTCCCAGGTTTAGAGATGCTTCGATGAATACGGTTATAATTAGCCCACATCCATAATATTATAATACCCGATTTGGTTAGCGCGATGTGTAACGACTCTTAGCAAGTTGCTTGCAAACACGCGAAGCTATCGTCAAGCATTATAATTGGACAGATAATACGCTGCGTAGTAAATGCAAATATTGCGATGGACTGCCCCCCCGTCTGCTGAGAGGGGGTCGATGTGGTGGATTCCTACATTCCACTAAGCTAATCTAATCAAGCTAACCTAACCCAATCTAATCCAGACTGATCTTCTCTGTTATAATCCTAACCTGTCATTTTGGAATCTAATCTAATGACATATAAAGCACCGTACGCAAATTGCCAGAACTTCGGTCGGTGGTTTTACAATTATTAATCCTCAACTTGTGCTAGTCGCTGATCTCCCGCGTCAACATTCTCCTCGAGTGACGTCGCACTCCTTCTTTATCCACGCTTTGGACTGGCACCACCTAAAAAGGCGGAGTTTGGCATGCAGATTGAATCGACTTCCAGTTTGTGAACTCAACCTTTGGCGCCCGAGTTAACCACTTAACAAAACCTATGTAGAAAATACCATCCGAGAAGGCCTTGTGCATTCGTGGGCTCGGACCCTACCTACCTCGAATCTCTGGTGCAGAGCATGGCGATGAACGGCATGTAAAATTTGGGATTTAGAGCAATTTCTGGCTACATTTAAAAACTCAGTCTTATCTCTCAAACTGAACCAAGTTTCCAATCGAGCAGTTAATTTACTTAGCCAAAGAAATCCACGATAAAGTCGACACTTCCTTGTGAGTCATTATCTTGGTCAATTGTAGCATTATAGGTACTAAATTTATGCGTGCACATGAACGTCAGTCTATTCTATCTATACCCTGCAAATTTTATTACAATTGATGCAACGGTTACTAGGATATACCCTTCTGAAAGCCAGAGTTCAGGAACCAACTGTTCTACTTTATTGTGGACACAGTGTAGCATTTTGGCCTATTATAATCTAACCTAATCTGTCATTTTCAAATCTAATCTCAGACCACAGTAAAGCACCGTTATCAAATTGCCAACGGCTTCAGTCGGTGGCTTTACAATTATCTATTCTCAACTTGACCGTCGCTGATCATCCTCGTCAACATTCTCCTCGAGTGACGTCGCCCTCCTTTATTTATCCACGCTTGGTACTGGCACCACCTAAAAACGTCAGAGGCGGAGTTTGGCATGCAGATTGAATCGACTTGCAGTTTGTGGAACTCAACCTTTGGCGCCCGAGTTGAGGTCTTAACTGAAACCTATGTAGAAATACCACCCGGGATGACCTTGTGAAATGTGCATTCGGGGGCTCGGACCCTGCCTACCTCGAATCTCTGCTGCAGATCATGGCGTCATTTTTTTTCTTTAATTTTTGCATGTAAAATTTTGGATTTAGATTCAATTTCTGTTGCTACATTTTCAAAACCTTCTCTCGCTATATTTGATAAAGGGTGAAACTCTCTTATGAGCCAGTTTCTCACGAGCAGTTAATTTACTTGGCCAAAAGAAATTTTCCTCTCGATACTTCCTTGTGAGTCAGTTCCGCGTCTAATATATATATATATATATATATATATATATATATACATATATATATATATATATGTATTGTGTACGTGAAATACAACTGCATTGCATTTATGTGTTATGTAATGGTATGAGATTATAATTTATGAGATTAGACTTTTTATGTACGTCTCATATGTATTTGCATAAGCATGAATGCATATATGTATAGAAGCATGCATGGCCATGTGTGTGTTTTTGAATATGCTTCCAAGCGCTCTCATTGCTCTTCGTGGTATTACCATCTTATGATCTAATCATACTTTTAAATTTAAATCTAATTTTGCGTTGAGTTTCTTGATTTCCAACAAGCACATTCTCCTTGTCCAAGTTTATAGAAGTATTCTTTGCGATATATAGGAGCTACATTATGTTGCTAGAAATACCAGGCCTAAATAATAATTATAATAGAGGCCTTTAAAAACCATTGCTTGTTCGATGGATAAGTCGAATGTATATAGTCCATCCATTAGCACCGGTAGGCTAGCACATTGAAACAGATTGACGTGTCAAAACTTTGCACATGGATTAAAAGTAATGCTGCAATTATAGACGACATTTTTTGTTCTCCTGTAAATGGTTGTTGGGCTTGCTATGAAGCTCTTGCGTGGATAAAAGCAAATCCATCCATCCGACTCCCATCTGGAAACCACTTCTGGGCAGAACTCCACACACAGAAAAACTATCATGCTTCCACAGTTTTATAGACCGACTGTTATTAAGGAAAGCTTCCCGCAACACTCTCTCGTATCCTAGGACAGTATGCACAAAAAGGGCCATTGAGTTAAGAGCTATACCAAAACCTTGTCCTCTAAGTCCTGCACTGACTATTATAGACTCGTCGCATACTTTTCCTTTTCGAAAATAAAGATGAATTTTCGTTAGTGTTATTTTCGTTATAGTTATAGTTATAGTTAATGATATTTTTAGTTATAGTTATAGTTAACGAAATCATTTTATTTTCGTTAACGAACAATTTTCGTTATCGTTATCGTTCGGGACATCGCAGCATCTTGAAAGACAAGAGACCCTATCACCTTATTTGTCTTTTCGTCTTCTATCACCGCTGCGTAGCCATTGGAAAGAACGTCCAAGCGGAAGATGTTCAATGACGGGAATTCATGCACTGAATAACCTTCGCCTTTCTCCACCGCATCGGAAAACATCTCATACAGAAGATGATCTTCGTCTTTCCTCGCATTACGAAGAACAAGTTTAGCACCATTCTCGAGATGGAAAGTTTTCGGAAGGCCTGGAATTTGTGGGATATCAACGCTTGTGTATTCTTCAAATACTCTTTCAGGCGTTGCATAAGACTCCATCATTTTCACGACCTCTTCAGACGATCTCGTCTGAAAAGGAAGATAGAAGAAATTAGCAATTTAAACGTTCTGCAAGTACACTGTATATCACCTACATGCAAACTTACGCCTGGAACAACATGAAGAGAGAGAGAGAGACAGAGACAGACTCTGAGACAGAGAAAGACATACAGACAAAGACATACACAAAGAGAAATAGTGAGTCGATTTTTAAATAGTCGATTGGACTAGCCTGAAACACCTGAGAAAGGGAGAAGTCCCAGCCGAGCAGTGCATGCATAATCAAATGTGGCACGGTGGATGTAATGGACCCAAACACCTGACAAAACACGATTTGGTTTCTTGACGTCAACCTTGGTCAGTCAGTGACGCCATCATCGTATAAGCCATCGGTCGTCGTTCTCTATAATAAGCTTTAATCTTCAGCACGTTACACGTTGTCGATTTACACATCCACCAATAAATTATGAAGTAGCCCCCTAGCGGGCGGTCGGCAGGTCATTCTGCCAAGGACAATCGACCAACTACCAACCCGGGCTACCGCTCCAACGTACGGCCAACGGGCCAACATAACAACAGCAACTACGCTCCTAGAAATATATTTGTTTACCGCAATCTAAAGCGGTCAAGTGTCCAAAAATACATACTTGGTCTAAACTAAATTATGATGTAAAAATCAAGTTTCTTTTGAAGAAGCCGATTAGACATGCACAGTTAGACATGAATGAATATAATTACCATATAATAACAGAAAGTCTTTGGCATCATAGTTAAGACAACTTAATTGCATAATTGATGACTTCAGCATACCGATATGACCACAAAACCGTTGCGCTAGTAGAAATAATTTTTACATCATAATTAAGCTGAGGTCTATTTACAGTTAAAGTGACGACTTTAAAACTCTTCAAAGAAAAACTGACTCATCTCGCCTATTACAGAAAAGTGACTCATGTCGCCTCTTAGAGAAAAATGTCATGTGCCTTGTAAGAAACCATTAGCATAAATGTGAAAAGAAACTATCAGCCGAAATTAACATTGAAATGTGTAGATTCGCAAAGTCTGAAAAATGAACTATAACAATTTTGCCGTCAGTCTTTATTATCTCAATGCATACCGATCTTTCAGGCATTCCGAAATCCTTGACCATGATTGCATTGTCCCTTAAGCTGGCTCCAGCAATGCTGACCCAGTTCGGAAGTACGGCCACTGTTAGAAATCCTCTTTCTTCTGAGCTGCAGGTAAAGACCATGAAGACATAGAGCCACTTGGGTGAAACATTGAGTGTAACCAATGTCGATAGCCTTTGCAAAGTCAGTCATCAGACTCATCAACTCCGCGTACACTTCATCATCTACGTCTTTAGTACGGAAGACGTAGACACTGGCTGTACACGTATCGTAACTTCGTTGGTAGAGACATGGCTGGATGAACATGAAAGCCTTGATACTTCCGCTAACAGGGTCAGATGCATGGAAGATCTCTGATAAGTGAAATAGCTTCTCAATCGACTCACTGTCTTTCTCATACTCATCAACTCCCACGTTGTCACCTGCATTGAGACAAGAATATCATATATACATGTAACCATATTGAGGTGAATATATTTCTTAAAATTCACTAATTAGCACAAATGGGTGAAAGGTGGAAGGATGAGAGGATGAAAGTTGCATCAAAAGATGGATGGATGAGAGGATGAAAGTTGCATCAAACGAATTATGACAGCAGAGGTCACCGGACGCCGCAGTTGGGGATTGGCAGAAGAAGAGATGGGAAGACAAGATACATCAAGATATGAAGTCTCTCAGATTGAAGAAAGAAGATACTAGTGACAGGATGAAGTTGAGAAGAAAAGACTGGCCGACAGGATCGCTGGGAGGGACTAATTCAAGCCTGAAGGATATATATATATATATATATATATATATATATATATATATATATATATACTAATAATAGCACAAATAAATCGCACACAGATGAGCATTTGTTACTAAATATAGAAATCCTATTGCACAACGCTTCAAACTATTCCGCGACGAAACCAGGTCGCAATGAGGTCGAACTTCGTAGCCAGAAAGTCAGCACACTGAGACAGAGGCTGCCACAGATAAGAGACATGAAATGACATCTGAAGCTGAGCAGATCATACAGAACCGGACATGGAAAGTAAAAAATTACATTAAACAACAGATATAAACTTCTTTTTCTTGATTTAGGCTAAGCACAGAATGCAAGATATGATTATAGAATAGCAAGGACCTGCATGCATATGAACATACACACACGTGCATGCATACACAAATACATACAAGCATACATACATACAGGCATACAAACACTTACCATAATAATATATGCATACATCCATACATAGATGCATAATTACATCCATATATACATCATACATACATAACACAAATCGGGAATGCATACAAATGCATACACATGCATGCACACTTACATGCATACATAGGCCTACATTACAGAATTGCTGAGTTATGGCTATTTTATCTTATTTTTCTCTAAATTGACCCTTTTGTCCTTAAAATAACTTTTGATCGTCTTAAATTTGGCAGCCTTGTTTCTTATCACAGATAGCCCTTATCAAGACGAGAAACAGAAGAAAGAGTTAGTCATTTTCAACAATGATTGTCCTAGATCTGATCAGTTTTCTTTGATTTTGCCATATTCAGATTTTTCTGACCTTGAAAATGACCTTCAAAGACCCTGAATTTGGTGTCCATATTTTACGTGGATGTAGCTCTCCTCGAAACAAACAAATGACAAAATGTTCATCCAGATCAGACTCTTCGTAAATCATTTTTGATAACAAAGAGTAACTCGACAATGGACCCAAGTTCCAAGATCCGAGCATGGGCGCCTTCAGGCTGGGAATTTAAGTAGGGTATGTTAGGGGGCTTTGAGGGACCTCAGGATAACATTTTAAAATTCTGTAAAAAATATTTATAGACAATATTTGAATAGAATAATGGGAAAAAATAGGGAAGGGTGATTTCTGCAATGTATCATTTTTCTGGACACCTCTAGCCTACATATTTGCATGCATACGTACATACATACATGCTAACGTACACACGCAAAGGATTATGCATTACCATTTATTAGACCACATGCATGGAATTGTGGGCGAGATTTTCTTGTTTCAGATTATTAAACCTCTACCTCGTAATGCCGCCTCTTCAATCATCTTTCGACATTGACCAAGTTGGTCGGTCGTGGCATAATTGACGACCAAAGACTTCAAGCCATCTGCAAAACGATATTCGTGCGGCAGATGACTAATCAACTTTGACTCGTAAGTTCGACTTCTACAGAATTCTTTCGCCATCTGAAATAAATAAAGCACAACTGTAGAAATAAGCTTTTGGATTGGGCTTTACATTACGTTTACACGTTTTTTTTACATTAAACACTGTATTTCAGTTATGCTTACAATACATAGTATGAAGCTTTGCATTAAGTTTCGCGTCAAGCTTTTACATTAATCTTTCTATTAAGCTTTGTGTAACATTTAAATTTAATGCATTGCTCTATGCTATACGGTACAAAAGAGTCGACATTAGAGAAGACTGTGAAAAGTGTTTACGGGCAGCGTGTTATTGCTTTCGTAATCGTAATTGTAATATTGAGAATTCTACAGCGCCGAAGTCGAAGTCGCGGGACCAGCTTATTCATAGGCGCTTAGTCAAAACAAAGTCGATAGGCAGGTCAGTTCAAAATCGGTTCCAGATCAAGATTCAAAGGGATCAGGCAAGCAGACGGCTAAGGTGGTGGTGTTTGGAATTGAAATGGCTAGAGAGTGGCATGTGGTAGAGGTGGAATCAGGATTGGAATTGTGTAAACGCAATGTTTTCAGCTTTGAGTGAAAGACCTGTGTAGAGATAGCAAGAAGTGAGGTTTTGGTGAGTTCATTCATTCATTTCGAGAATTTATATAACGTCTCTTCAAGAGACCTACTCAGAGGCGCTTCCATCCCAGCCACAGCTACAAAAGTGTGATTTGAGGGACTTATAAACGCAGACGAGTTTAACAGAGGCATCAATCGCAAGTCTAGTGGGAGGCCATTCCAGATGAAGGGACCCAAGATCGAAAGGCTCGACGCTGTCTAATAGAAGTGTGAGGACCAAAAGCTTCCCCTTGCTGAACAGCGAAGAGTTCGACGGGCTGCGATGTATGGGTCAGATTATTGTCGTAATTCTGGCGGTAGTGTGTTTCTGAGATGCGGATCAGCTATGACCATAAAGCAGTTTCAATTATGAGGTGATGGAAGGGAGGGAAAGTGTGAGGGCGGAAGAGGAACGGGTTGAGCGCAGTGATTGGACCGTGAACAAGTGACGAAGATATGAGAGTAGGTAGGATTGAAGTGTGTTTCTGAACTTGAATCCGTCAGATGATAAGCAGGATCGGCAGCATTCCCCTTGTGTTGTTGCCTGTTTATTCCTCACCATATTGCTGTCAGATAATTTGGCCCAACATGTCAACCTCCATACGCCCAATCACAATAGCATAAGCGACCTGATTATCACATCATCGCTCATAACGTGATCACTTGATGTGGCTCTGTTAGTAGATGCGCTATCCATTCATTA
The DNA here is from genome assembly GCA_020284085.1 of Aporrectodea caliginosa. Taxonomy (NCBI): domain Eukaryota; kingdom Metazoa; phylum Annelida; class Clitellata; order Crassiclitellata; family Lumbricidae; genus Aporrectodea; species Aporrectodea caliginosa. Next base: position 1,145,688 of record JACEVL010000204.1, read on the forward strand.
CCCCTCTTCGCATGCGCTAACATCGGACCTGCTCTAAGTTGTTGAAGGGTTGAACCGTTTAACTCGTGCACGATTGATTGAGCCTTTTCAGTTCTCTTCATTTAAAATTGATGTGGAGGAGATAGACGCTAGACATAGAGAATTGTGTGTACTGTACAGATTACAGTTGTGTAGATTGACTTTACCAGGTACTGATAAATAGAAGTTTGGTAATTATTATAATATAATCATATGGCAATTGATATGCGTTTATAACCCTAGTCCTTTGCAGTGGAGTGTAATTTCACTTCCATTCGACGGACCTGGGAAGCAGGTTCGCGCGACCTAGAATTTTCATGGGCGCTGTAAAAATCTCAAAGTTACGATAATGATTTCTGAAGTCAGATATACAAATGTCCTGCATCAGCGATATCTGGACTTACGATAACAGATGCAAAGTCCGCATTTTACAGAAAGCATCTATCGGCCGGAAAAATACATCACTCTTGATTTATTATGTGGCAATGTGCTGCCCTATAAGAGATGCTTCAGATTATCAATCAAGTGAACTAAACTGCTGAAAAGAATAACGTAGTCAAATGAGACAAGAATGACACCCAATAATATTGCAATAACGCAATTGCCCGATAGCGCATTGGATAACAACTGGCGTAGAGAGCGAGGGGTACCGAGTTCGAGCCCGTAGGGCGGATATGCTTTGTAGGCTGCTATTAGCGCCGTGTATTGCAGGCTGTCTGTTCTGTTAGTAGTTAACTAGTTAAGATTGTTTCAATTGCATAACATGTAAATGTAAGCGCAGTGCGTTTGTCCGGCGCTTAATTAAAGAAAAATATTATTATTATTATTATTATTATTTAATGATAGAAAATTTAACATTAATTAAACTCAGATAGGCTGGCTGAGATCTTGTTAATCGCCGTCAATGTCCACATGTGCCATAAACTAACTTACAGAAAATAGATTAAGAGCATTTACTCTTAGACCAGGGAAATGGGCCCAGTAGGCGAAGTCAGTCAGAAAAGTGCCAGAGGTATGCATTCAATCCGTTCCGTTTCACGCGTCATTCAGATATGTTGTGTCGTTCAAAATGTTGCTCTTTCTATAGATAGGATAGGGTATCAGTTGTAACGGTGAGCCTCCTGTAACAAAGTTATTCTTAGATCCTCTCAGCTCCTGTCTCAGCTCCTGTCTCTCCTGCCTCATCTCTCTGGTCTCTAGCCACCGGTCTCGGATATTCACTTAGTAACTGTATGTACAATCCTCTGACACGATGCAGCGCTCCAGAATAAGCTGGTGCCCTACGCTTAGCTTTAAAGTAGCGCTCTAGCAATTTGGAGTTTACGATTTCGATCACGATGTAAAGACTTACTTGATTAATGTATTTCAGCTGCGTAGTTCGCGAAACTGTATCTCTGACAACGTTACAGGAGTCAGCTGCTAATGTGTGTAAGTGTAACTATGTTAACTTTTAATTTGACGTGCGATGGGCTGTTTCACCTTTGAACCGCTCGTCGTGTCATGTGATAAAATGTAGTCTGCCGTTTCAGATAAACTGTAGGAGACCTACTTAAAATGTCCAGCTATGGCGCAAAGTCGAACAAACCGCTTAAATTGTGCCAGAACCTGTTTAACCTTTGTGTCTAACAGAGTCTCTGTGTTAGTCTGCCGTTTCGGAAAACTTATTCCGAAACGTGGGAAACGTTTACACCAGAGTTCCTCGAGAACTATAAGTGATAGAGAAGTGATTTTTGTGTCTATGATAGGACATTCCGGGTCGAAAAGTAAAAGAAGCCATTTCTATTATTGTAGGATAATCGTAGGGTAGTCTTCAATTTCAAGTTCGTTTGACTGATGTAGTTTCATCGGGGTTGGGGAAATACAACAGAGTTATAATGAAATGACGAATCACTATACAAAAAAAAAATCAAAAAGAGGAAAACGGTGATTGCCGGCAAAGAGGGCCCTAGCGATACAGTTTGTTTTTAACATCCCTTGCTGGTAACACGAATGGATTATATTTAGGACATGTATGTTGTAGCAACGTAGGTTGACCCTCGCACGACCGTCATAGTAGTTCAAGGACACTGTGTATACTTCTCCTATTTCACTTCAAGACATTTCAGAATCTTGAAAGACAAGAAAATACATCAATCAATTGCGTTTTCTTCTTCTATTTGTGTCGTGAAGAAATCGGGAAGCACCTCTAAAGAGTGATTGAAATTCAGGCACTGCATAGCTCTCGCCTTACTCCAACTAAAGCGGACTGCTAATGGTTTCCAAAATATCTCTTAGAAGAACCCCATCGGTATATTTCTATATATAGCGGAGTCATTATTAACTAGTAACTTCTATGACACCGGTGTCTAATGCGTAAAGCATGGACCAATGACGCACTAAAACAAAGTCTTAGATATCAGGTCAACATCCGGAAGATCAGTCGACGAGGACCTAGAGACAATCTGTGGTGGAAAAGCAACATGGAAAAGGTGATCCAAGTCCGATTGCTAGAGAGACCAGAGAGAGGAGGCAGAGGAGCTATTGGGAGGGGCATGGATGAACGGTGACGTCGCTGGCGTGAAGAGCAGAATATCAAGTAGGAAGCGGGATCGATTCCCGCTACCCTTCTAAAGATCCACTCAGTCTTGCACTTCGCCAGGTGGCGTTGGTAAACTGAGCAGCACAACGTGATGGGCGCCTTGCATGGTTGCCATACAGTTTAATTGGACGCCTGTAATAACTTGTAATCATCATGGGCATGGTATTTTCCAGATAGTGGTTGTGACTATTACTCTGCTCACCACTCTTCCCTTCCCTTCTCAGCTAGGGCGTACAGTTAACAGAACATCATCGGGTTTCTAAATTAGACTCTGTCGATGGGTTCAGCTCATTAATACATTCGTCAGTAAATCTATCGCTAAATGAATCAATCAGTCAATAAGTAAGTAAAAAAAGTCGGTCAGTCAGTCAGTCAGTCAGTTTGAACATATGTACGCATATAAGCATGTATGTAAGTATGTATGTATGTATGTATGTACGTATGTACGTATGCATGTATTTATGTATGCATGCATGTATGTGTGTATGCATGCATTTATGCATGCATGTTGGTATCTTCTATATATATAATTTATAGATAATAGCTCAGCTTAATCTCCTTAACTCTGCAATCAAAGTTTCTTTTATACAGTAACGTTGCCAACATTCATATTCAAACAATTCTTCAACATTCCACGAATTTAACAATTATTATTTATTCTCTTCTCAAATGTCAAAGTTCACAACAGTGCATTTTTTCAAGATGTCTTATTTACACAAGATTCACTGACACAACAGTAAAAGCTTCAACGATTTTTCTAGACTGTACATACATCTCATATCATCCTCATATTTAAAACAGTTCAGATGAGGTCTGTTATATGAGTATGAGTATAATGGTATACATGTATACATGTATATATGTATTATATAGACATAAACAGTATATACTTTCCTGCACTATATCAATGTCAGATTGAGCACAAAGACAACAGGCAACTGGATTAACAAAAATGCAAATACATTTATGTGCAAAATGTTTTTCGTGCAAATATTGTTCAGTTTATAACACATCCGAACTTCAGTCACGATAGCCACGTTAATTGGGCCCACAGTCGCCCTTAGCTTGCCACCAGTGGCACAGCCATGGCTTGCTATTGACCAAACAAAGGTAGCTATCGCTTACTGGATATACATTTGAATCCTTTTGCAGAGGAAACAGTGATTACAAATCACATTGTTCTAGTTGATCATTTCGTAGTAGGATCCTCCAACTACAGGATAATACAGAGAAGGAGAGGCTGGCACGCCAGGCTGAGCCTGTAGGATGCACTTACAGGGTTCGCCAGGGACCGTCGAAGGCTTCAGGCAGAAGACCGTGCATCTGGGGTTCATCAGGCACTTGGCTGCACAGACCTTTGCACTGCACCGTGGATTCTGTACAGTTTCGAGGATACAACCAAGCGCGCATTTATCTGTCAGAAGTTTCCGTACAAGGATTTCTTGTCTCAGAGGTTCCGTTGCTTTGCGAGTCAGCGCTGGAAACAACAGAAAGTGTAACATTACACGTGAATTTGATAAAAATTAAATTTATCACCATTTTTCTCCGCGCATTTATGTCCCTTGCCTAACTTTGTCATCTGCAGTTTGTGCATGTATGTATTGTATGCATGTATGTATGTATGTATGTATTTACTATGTATATATGTATGTATGTATACATACATATATATATATATATACATATGTTTCCATGTAGGCTATGTATGTATGTGCCACATTTACAATATCAAGTAAGCCGCGTTAGCGGTGGCCACGGTAACTCAGCTGATTTAACATCAGCGCTGGGTGCTATGGGCCAAACAAACGTATGTATTTACGTATGTATGTATGTGTGTAATGTATACATTTGTATCTTAATTACTTTGCATGTATGTATGGACAGTGACTAATAACAAAAATGGAAAAGTGCTAAGATGACCCTTAATCATCACTAGCGGGACCGCACAGACATGCAGAGCCAACTGACGGATTCCCATTCAGCGTTGAGAGTAGTTTCTTAGTCCTTCGCGAAAGTTACTCGATTATTCTGGTATAGGCCTACTCGTATTTCTACTGCAATAAGTCTGCGTCCCTTTCCTTATTCCGGAATCGTTTTTGTGTGTTTGTTTGGACGGTGTTTCGTCAATATGATCGATAACTCGCAGCCATTGGACCAATTTATGATTCAGAGGTGGAATTTTTGCTGGACAATTGAGTCAAATACAATTGCATTTAAATTCTGATCGTCATCATTATCACCGACATCACTTCCATTATTATCATCGTAGTCATCATCGCTATCATTATTATCAGAATTATTAACGCATTGCTATTACCATGGTCATCATCTTCACTGTTCGTTATCGTATCATCATCACCACCATCATCACTGTCGTCGTCTTCATTATCATCATCATTGTCGTTGTTGTCTGTGGGATCATCATAATGATCATCATCATCGTAGTTGTCGTAGGGATCAGCAACATTGTCATCAACACCCCGTCATAGCCCATCATCATCATTTTCATTAACCACTGTTATTGTCTTCAGCATCATCGTTCGTCTTCATCATCATAATTATTATCCTGCTTGACTTGATCTGTGTAACACTGAGTACTGACCAGTAATAGCAGTTACCTGTGAGACCAAGAAAGTATCCATGTGGGATGGTCAGCGATCCAGTGTAAGATACCGTGAGGTTGTTAACGACGAGTGGCTTATTCTCGTAATGGATGACGAAGGTGTTCTGTCCGACGACGTCTCCCCAACCGACGGACAACATCCCGTTGAACCAAGAGACCCAATGTCTTCCCGATGCACTGGACGACATTGAACCATGAAGGAAATGTGTTCCTGGCCGTGTAGGTTCCATTTCTGCAACCGTAATTCTAATTGTAAATGTAATCACAGGTTAGCCTTCATAACGCATGTATGCATGCATTTATCAGGACTTTTCATATAGCGACTTTCAAAGTAAAAACCTATCTCACCAAAGCGCTACCTTTACGCAATATAATTATAAATGTCATTTGCAACTAAACTATTACATTGTATCGACTGTAGAACCATCGTTACATAGTTTAAACACTTCCAGTGACGATGCCATCGTTAATCACTACCTTAGGCCTACCAGTCTAGGCGCAAAAAAGGAAAATCCTGTGTAAGAAGCAAATCATGTCCATTTTTGGTGGCATACTTTTTTACACTAATAATCGACCCCGCAAGGTTATTTTAAGGTCAAAAAGAGAAATTTCATAGGAAAATCTGAGGAAATGGTCATAACTGAGTCAAATATTTTTCTATTTCGGTGATTATTTTACTTCTTTGCTCGGGCCGATAACAGCTACATTTGAAAATACAGAGTACTTAAAGGTTAAATAACTTTTGATCGTCTTACATTTAGTAACCTTGTTTCTTGCCACAGGTAGCACTTATCACGTCGAGAAAAAGCAAGAAAGAATTAGTCGATTTCAACAATTATTGGCTGATATCTGGACATTTTTCTCTAATTTTTTCTAGATTTCATTTTTAATGAACTTCAGGCCAAAAATCCAGCTCGACAACAGCGATTTTCGTAATCAGCAGGATCGAATTAGTCCAAACACATTGTTTCCAAAAATAAGCATGATTTTCTGCTTACATCACTTTTTAACGACTTTCAGCTCTGCGCTCCAAAACTATACACCCAAAGCTCGCTACCAATGGACCACCGTGATGTTGCTGGATGAGATTGAACGTACCTTCTAATGTTTAGCCATGAGCCAGCTGCAAATCCGTTGATGGAGAATTCAATCCCATTGATGTAGAAATCCAGTTTCTTCAGGCTGTTGAAGGTATTCGTGTATAGATGAACGGAGGTTCTTTCATCGAAGAGGATTTGTAGAATAATTGTTTTATTCGATGAGTAAACGAAATCTGAAATAGGCTACGTTTATAAAGCCGTTCGTTTTCTTTCGTTCGTTCAATCAATTGTGCTTCAGTCATTCAGCATTCATTCTTTCCTTCTTTCGTTGATTAATTCATTCTTTGAATTGAGACATCGGAAAGATGTAAGAAAATTATGTTACTACACAGCTGAAAACGTTACAAAAGATCAGCTAAATACTTACCTTTACAGGTGGCATTGTCGTAATCTGAAAGAAACAAGAAGACTTGCATTATCTGATCTAATATCTCTCAGAACGCCGTTATCACAATGCCTGATGGTCACTCTGCAACACTTACTAAGTCAATATAGTCCGAAATTATCATGAATCTCTTAATGCAAGAAGGCCTAAACCACGTTTCTCATACCGGATATAGTCCGATACAACGCGGTCCTGGAACTGTCGACATTGTGTCATCTGATAACCTGGATTGGAGTCCAATGGAGTTCTGCGAGTCTACGGGAGCCCATCCACAGATTACTCTTTCCAGTTGTCTGAGCAGAGTTTGTTTAATAGCAAACTTTTGCTCTAAACAGCAATCAACATTGTTTTAGTAACGCTTGTTATAATTAATAATTATGCAAGCGGCGCAATATAAATTTCGAATTACACCAACAAAACAATAGAAACATAATTATTCCTATATTAGATGAAATGAGCTAACCATCATCTTAGTTTCATTCGTCACATCTTATAAGACACAAATGCCTGTTCCAACCTAGCTACAAACCAATTAAGGAAATACAGGATTGTACTCGCTTAGCAATTATCGTTATCTAAGGCTGTTACGTAGAGAAATGTTCGACTGTACTATGGATAGTAGTTAATAGTCACATTTCCGCCTTTAAGGACAGAATAAACTGCCTACCAATTCTTTGATCGATGACAGGCCAATGCAATGAATGCGTTTTTGGCGTAATCTGTAATTTTATGTGGGTCCATGTTATTGCTCTGACAAGAGAGGTGAGCCATGAAACAAGAGTTTTGAACCTTTTGTTTCACATCAAGAAGAACAGTTTCTGCAGTATAGTGTGCTTAATCTTTATTCATCGACCGTGGTATAAAGTGACAAACAGAAGCAAAGTCAATGAGTTTCTACAATAACAGTTAGCTTCATAACCTGCAGTAGACCTCGATTGATAACCTTCGGCTGTCGTCACCTTGCTATTCGGCTTGCGCAATTTATTAAATAGCTAATGACTTTTCTCTTACCTCCTCGCCGTTAAAATTGCCAATACACCGGCCCGACCCTTAAATAGATTATAGAGACTTCGACCAATCAAAACCTCGCTTGCCCATGCATGGTTTTATATTTAACAGAGCGCATATGCATCACCTGGCATGAACGAAATAGCATTGTGTGCGTTGCAGAATCCACAGATTACAAGATTACAATTGCACTTACCGACGACATCTTTCTTGCCATTTCCCACTTTTGGTTGAGGGATATCACCTGAAAATGACGACGACGAAAAAGAACATAATTATGCTCATGAATAATAGGGCCTAAATAGGGCTGGGCATTTAACGCGTTATTAACGCGATTAACGCGTTAATTAATTAACGCGATTAATTTTTTTAACGCAGTTATCACAATAATTATTGTCACTGCGTCCAAATATTTCTAGAAACGCGCTAAAACAATTTTTGATAAACCCGCTCAGTTTAAACTTTAAAGTAAAACTAAAAAGTAGAAACAAGTAGTAAAAGCATGTTGCTTTTTGTTTATTAACTACAAGCATCTACATAAAGCATATTCAAAGTAACTACTCAGAGTCGGTATAGTAGTTGTACTTGTTATCTTCTGTGCCATGCGTAGAAAATTAATCGCGTTATTAAAAATTTTAATCGTGCGATTAATTTCGATTAAAATTTGTAATCGTTGCCCACCCCTAAAAATAAATAATGAGAGGATTGTAGAAACGATTATGAACATGTGAAGAAAAAACTATTTTTGTGATCCATTACGAAACAATATATCAGAATGATTAACGAAAGTTAAATGATTTCGTTACAACTAATAACCCATGAACCCCAGGATTTTGTATTTGTGAATTCGCCCAGTAGTAATGACGCACTTTATTTTATTAAGCTTAGTAATTTTGTAAACACTTCTATAACGATTGCGACTCAAGTTGATTAGCGCCAATTCGTAAAAGTAGTCGACTAATCTTGTAGTCATAATATCTCTAAAGATATTGAGCGTCCGCAAACGTGGGAATGCTGTCTGGAGTCTTTCAAGTACCAATCAGTCACAAGCAAAAGTTCGTGTATCATCAGCGATGTTGGTGCTATGTATGTATGTGCGTGTATATGTATGTATGTATGTTAGGGTGGTTCTTAAAAATAAAAGTTTGAATCTACTGTTCGCCAAGATTCCATTTGGTTCCATTCCATCCAGAAACATCACACAAAAAGTTGTATGAAAATATTTTAATATTTAGGACTCGCACAACACCATCAAAGTTTTACCCCTTATCAAATATAGGAACACTCGAAAAGTAAGCATAATAGTTGCAATCAACCATGAAAAGTGAACATTTAAACCAGGAATAAATTCAACTGCCTGTAGTAGGTCCAGATTATAGCACAATGACATTTATTGCATGCCTGGTTACTAGTGATTACACTGATGAGTGATTAAAATTATTTATTAGAGTTATTATTATTATTGAGGAAATGGTAAAAAATTAATAACTTCTACAAATATGAGGAAATTCTGAAAATAACACATAATTTTATTCAGTTTTAAGAGCTCTTTCTAGCGGTATACTCAATGGCAGTTAAGTAGTTTTCAATTAGAATATTTTACAACATAACCTACAATTTTCTCGAAAAACGCTTTGTCTCGTAACTTTGGCCCTCTGGTGGAGGCGGAAGACATTAATATTTTTAATAAATTTTTAACAGTTTTTTATCCATGCCATTAGGCAACTTTTGGTTGCTATTACTTTTCGAATTTCGAATTTTTACATTTTTCCACTTCACCCTTTTGTGTATGCTTGTTCGAATAGATTTGTGGTTATCGGAATATCGGTCTCAGGAACTCACGGATCAAAAAACCACTAAAATGCCAATAAAAATAAATAATAAACAATCAACGAGGGCATAAACATTGTAGAAATTATTTTGTAGTTGTGCTTAAGTAAAATCATCCAGCCTTTCTATTTAAAAATAAACATAGGTCCAAAAATTCGAATCAAATACATTAACTCGAAATGACGAAAATTATTTGTAAAAATCAAAATTTCAAAGACGTTGTGCAAGTCCTAGATATTGTTCGATCTTGATAATTTTTGGGCTACATTACTTCTACACCAATTGGCATGGAATGCCGGGTTGGCGAAAGTAAACAAGTGACGTTGAAAATTTTCCATTGGGGATGCGACCACCCTAATGTATGTATTTATGTAGCGATGCATGTTTGTATGCATATAATGTATACAAAAAATCTATCCTCTTTGGACAGGTACAAAAGTAGTATGCTAATTCGTGAATGGTCTTTGAAATGGCACTTTTAAAGACCTTTTCTTAGGAGACCTGAAAACGAACCCATACCGGTTGGTTGTTCGCGCGCGATCATCCAGTTGGCAGTTTCTCCATTGTTAGAACTGATGGCAACGGTCGTTAGATTGGCGATCAAAGATGTATCAGGATATGTCATCAAGTAATTCTGTCCTGGAATGCTTCCCCTTCCAATGTTCAACACACCTCCTGTCCACGAAACCCAGAGCCACACAGGTGTTGCCGTTACCATGTCGTACACCGGTCCATCAGTCACAATCGTATTGGCTAAATTATCACCACTTGGATTGTTTCTACAATGTGAAACAAAACGGATTTGAGGTAAAGGTGCGATTTTATAAATATTTTTATTATTTTATTCATAATTATTATTAGCCTTACTGCGATAAATTTAATTTTAAAAAGACATAGCTACGACCATACCACCAGAGATAATACTAATAATGAAATAATAATGATAAACACAATAATAATAATAGTCTTCAGACTGCAAACAGTCTTCTTGGGATCATACACCGCTGCTGTCAGCCGACATGTCGGAGATTGTATCGCTTTCCAGGAACTCGTATGCTCGGGCCAGGCTAAACGCCATACAGACCCCGCAAGCTTCAGACTGGCTCTTCGCCCGACCGCTAGCAGCCCAGGGCCTAAGGCTGAACGACGAGGAGATGAGGGTGGAGGTGGGCTTGAGACTAGGGGCGGTCATCTGTGCCCAACGCGCATACGCATGTGGAACAATGGTCTCAGCCAGAGGCTCGCATGGAATGGCTTGCTCACAGGGCTTCGGCAGAAAGGCAAGACATTCTTCAATAAACGCAATCGTGTTGCGTAGCTTCATAAGGGCGGGCTTGCCGTCGATGAGGGAACCGGCTGGCCTTACCCGACAGTCCCGACAGGATGGGAAAAGACCAGATGGTCAAACTTTGATTCCATGGAAAAGCGGGCGTTCTCTGATTTGGGATGTGACAATATTATTGACACTTTCGCGCCCTCGTACTTGGCCGAGACATCAGCAGCGGCCATAGGATCGGCGAAAGGCCGTCGGTTGACGAGAACAACGGAGGATCCTCAAGAAACTTTGTTTCTGTTCCAAAAGATCTCAGTTACAATCCAGCGATTCAACACTATCGCGTGCCTTGGTTCGATGGGGCCCGAGAACCTTTATTTTAAGAACCATGATTATAATAATAATAATAATAATAATAATAATAATAATAATAATAATAATAATAATAATAATAATAATAATAATAATAATAATAACAACAACAACTTAACAACAACAACAACAACAACAATAATAATAATAATAATAATAAAATTAATAATAATAATAATAATAATAATAAGAATAATAATAATTCGAGATAGGCCTACATTTGCCCAACCAGAGGGATCATTAATACCTCGGGCCAAATAATAATAATAATAATAATAATAATAATAATAATAATAATAATAATAATAATAATAATAATAATAATAATAATAATAATCATAATGATGATGATGATGATAATAATAATAATAATAATAATAATCACAAGCCGAACCCGTGAGGCCAGCCTCTTGTTTCAATAATAATAACAATAAAGAGACCGGATGGAGCGACGCTCGTACCGTGGGCAGGGGGAAAGTACATGACCTGGGACGTAACCGGCATCCATACTTAGCTGTCTGAATCCTCGTTCAGCTTCACTCTCAATACTATAATCCAATTTGCCCCATTAGAACTATACTTATTATAGTGCTGAACAGTGCATTATCTAGGCCTAAAGCTATAATAGAACTATTGTCTCTAATACTATAACTGCATAATCATGCATTGATGTTACTTGTTGCGTCTTGACAGCAAGTTATGAAATAAACGAAAATACAATACAATACAATTGACGTCGACAACACCTGGGAGCGCAGCTGAACTGGCAGCCTCGCGCAAAATCACGAAATACAGTAGGCCTATGCAGATCTCCCCGCAACTCACAACTTCGTTCCCATTGCCCTAGAATCACTGGGCCCAATAAATAGGTCAGGACGAGAGTTCATTTCGGAACTAGGACGTCGGGTGACTACCGCCACCGGCGATCCCTTGGAAACCAAATATCTGTTCCAGCGTTTGTCAATCTGCACGCAGCGGTATAACGCCATAGCATTCAGAGGGACTTTCATGCACAACACCGGGGACGAGGACCACGAGCCATACTATGATTATTCTTCGGAATTGCTTTTAGAAGCCTGAGGGTTATATAATACGGAACTAACTCAAGCAAACAAACAATAATAATAATAAGATTTCATGATTTCAGTTACAATCCAGCGGTTTAACGCTATCGCGTGCCTAGGTTCGATGGGGCCCTATAGAACCTTTATTTTAAGAACCATGATTTTAAGAACTCTGATTTTAATAATAATAATAATAATAATAATAATAATAATAATAATAATAATAATAATAATAATAATAATAATAATAATAATAACGACAAATTTTATTGTTCTAAATAATAATGTTAATAATAATAATAATAATAATAATAATAATAATAATAATAATAATAATAATAATAATAATAATAATAATAATAATAATAATAATAATAATAATAATAATAATAATAATAATAATAATAATAATAATAATAGATGTTGCATAATGATAATTAATAATGATAATAATAATAAAAATAATAATAATAATTTACCATGCTAAATTACTCACTATTATAATAATAATAATAATAATAATAATAATAATAATAATAATAATAATAATAATAATAATAATAATAATAATAATAATAATAATAATAATAATAATAATAATAATAATAATAATAATAATAATAATAATGGGTGCTGGAATTTGTGAGCCGCTTTGTATGCATATAATAATAATAATAATAATAATAATAATAATAATAATAATAATAATAATAATAATAATAATAATAATAATAATAATAATAATAATAATAATAATAATAATAATAATAATAATAATAATAATAATAATAATAATAATAATAATAATAATAATAATAATAGGCCTAACAATAAAGACGAATTTTATTGTTCTTAATTAATGTTTAAGTCCATATAATTGTAAAAAATAAAGTAATAATAATAATAATAATAATTTTATTATTATTATTATTATTATATTTTTTTTTTTTTTTATTTTTTTTAAAATTTTAATTCGTCTGGAACGGCACCTAATCGTCGTCAAGGTCCAGTGTGGCAAAAGTACCGCGGAAAGCCACCGCATTGAACCGCTGGATCATTACAGATATGCGCTGAAACAGGTAGGAGGTTTCGCGTGCATCTCCGGATATCGTGCTGAGGTTCTGTCCCAATGATGATATAAAGGCCAAGCCTTCAGAACTCACCGGGCCCATGGTTTCAAAGGCCAGGGGGACAAAGTGATAGACGGCTGCGAGCTGGATGTACTTAGCATTTTTTCGAGCAGCCGCCATCTCTGCGGCAGCCCCGGCTGTCCGAGAAGTACTCGCTAGGTAAGAGACGGCCAGTGTGTCTGTGACCGTCACATCCCAAACCAGGCTCCGCCCCGCTCGCCAAGGGATGAGAGTGAGACCGTCAGGTCTCTTGCCATCTGTTCTCAGGAGGCCGACCGGTTCCTTGGTGGAGGGGTAGCCGGCTCGAACCAAGCTACGAAAAATAAGATCATTTAGGGATGCATGTCGTGACGATCGGCCCGGACCCAACCCACATGACAACCCATGGGAGCCCTCTGCGGAAACAAGAGAGCCACAGACACAGCTGTGCGGTTCGCAAAGAGGCACACCGAGGCGTAGGCCAACCGCGACTCTGACCGCCTCATCGTCAAGTCTCAGCCCGCAAGAGGTGATGGGGAGAGCGAATAACCAATCGCCCGAGTGCGGGGCAGAGACCGCCCTAAAGCGTGCTTGATTGTAAGTGTCTGTGAGCGCGGCTTTCAGATCTGAGGTGACTCCGTCAATGAGAGGCTTATCCCAATAGGACTGCTTGTGGGCAAGACTGCTATCCGGCTGCCGAATTGAGACCGCACCCTGCCATTGGATGAGCATGGCCTCGTAACGTGGGTCGGCAGGGAGTTTGTCACCGAGCATGGTGGACTGGAGCGAAAGGGTGCCCGCAGCTGAAGCCAAAAAGGCTGGAAGTGCAAGCGAGGCAGCCGATCGAATTCCCAGTCCACCAGCTTTGATGGGCAACGAGGCCTGGAGCCACTGACAATCCGACAAGGACAAGTTGAGGACCCTGCTCAAGCCCTCCCGCAGGGTGGAGTCGTATCTTTCAAGACCCGGGTGCCCAGCGCACGGGAAGCATCGCAGGATGTGGAGAAGTTTTGTAGAGCTCAGCGAGTATCGCAGAAGAACTAGAGCGTCATGCCTGGCAATATAACTCAATCTATCCAAGGCCCGCGAGAGCTCACTGGTGCGTGCTTCCAAGACGGTACTCAGAGCCCCCACGGCAGAGAGAGGGGCACCCAAAAGTGTGGCCATTTCGGGGTCTGTAAGCGCGAAAAGACTGAGAGAGCTGTGTGTAGCCACGAGGCCGGGATCGTGTGTGACCACCTCACACTTGGAGCGGTTCAGTTGTAAGCCCAGCTCCAAGCATTTGCGCTCTAACATTGCCACGTCATCAGCGACTATCTGCGCGCATCCGCCCAGGGTGAGGTCGTCCAAGTAACCAAGGGCGAGTGAGGATGACAGCTCCGTCAGAATAGGCTGGAGTGGGAGGCAAAAGAGCAATGGGCCCAAAGGGTCTCCCTGCTGTGGACCGACCTGAGAAAGGAGGCTGAATTCTCCGTATTTCAAATTTGATGCCTCGGAGTAGGCAAGATGGCAGAATGGTGCTAGTTCAGGAAGGAGTGTGTAGATGGATTGCAGCATCCGATCCCTGTAGAGGGAGTTGAACGCGTTGGAAAAATCTAATTTTACCAAGATTGAACCTTCTGGCATGTCCTCAAGAAAGCGTCTAGCCGCGTGCGCCGCGGCCTCACACCCACCCGGCACGCCCACTCCCACCTGCCGAGGCGACAGATGTGCCACGACCCTTGGAACGGCAAAGGCGTTGGCGCATTTTGCAGCTAATCTGCGCCAAAAATATCCGATGACAATAGGGCGTAGACCACCTGAGCTCTTGCGAAGTGCAAGCAGGGTTCCACCGAAAAGTGAAGCGCGAACCCGGTCAGGGCAGGTTCCAGCCAAGAGCAGATTGACCAGCGCTGTAATTGCTGAAAGCAGCTCGGGGCCCGATTGTGCACAGTTGACCAATTCTAGGACATGCTGGGGACGGAGACCGTCAGGACCCCCCGATGAACCTGCCGGGAAAGTCCTAATGCAAGCCATTATTATTATTATTATTATTATTATTATTATTATTATTATTATTATTATTATTATTATTATTATAATTCGAGGTATGAAAAAGGCGCTGTATTATTATTCAGAGTTTTCTGAGTATGGCCTACGCAACAAAATCAAAGCATCGAATGAACACTTCGGCCAAAGTTATTACAAATTTCAATTCAAGGTATGAATTTCTTTATAATGTTTATTTTTATTTTTATTTTTTTAATTTTAATTTTATAATGTCTATTTTAGTTAAGATTGTATATTCTTTTGTTAATGTCGTTTAATGGACTCTTCTTATGTTTTTGTTTGATTAAGACTTTTTCCAATCCAATCTAAGTATCGACTGGCTGTATTTTTAGCGGGATCTATGATCCCTTCTGGACCCCATTTAACCAATAGGCCTACATATAAAATTATTGCCTTATTGTTTCATTGTTGTTGTTCTCTTCTTATTATTGGTTAAGGTTAGTTAAGATTTTTTATGTTAATCTAGTCAACAACTGCTGTACTAAGTAAAGCATCTTTCCGTCGCCACATATTCTGTTGAAATTATATAGAGGTGTCCCTACTTAGCGGGTTCTTTGATCCCTTCAGGGCCTTCCCTTGTGGCATTCAACAATCCATACTTAAAAGTGCAATCTGATTTGTAATATTATTGTTTATTGTTGTTTGGCTACAAATAAACGATCTTATATCCTACCCGAGGTTAATTTCGCTTCCAGATTTGTAGCCGAAGTTCATTTTTAACATGAACTGATCGTAAACTCTTGGAATGGAGACCAAGGTCACGAAGACAACGCCAGTCGTGTTCACTTGGAAGACGAAAGCCGTTCGTTCAGTCAGGTTAATCCCCGTCTCAATGTGATTATAGCCAGCCGTACTTAGGTCCAAGTAAGCTGTTGAATAAACACTGAGAATACATTTTGTATTTATTGGAATTACGCTCAATAAAATAGCAAAGGCGGTACATGAAACTTATATATTCCAAGTCATGAGAACTAATTTCTCGTTTTAAAAGGGCTTGGACAATTATTGTGAATGTACAATGAACAAATAAAGTTACTAAAAGAATTACAAGAGGGGGAATGCTAACTCAAGACGAAGAACCAATCTGAAACAGCGATACAGTGCACAAAGTCATGTGGAAATGACAAAGTAGGGCCTAGTATTTTTAGCTAATCTTCATAATATTAATTAGCCAAACGGGAAAGATTGCGCAAAGCCAACACTATTAATACTATTATTTATATTATTATTGCTACTACGATGGCTACTACTGTACTACACATACCATTATTAAAACCACTTCTATCTCTACCTCCAGTCTCCTCCTCTTTGTAGTCTATGCTGTATAGTTGTGCTCTTTGGAATAGACTCCTACAAGAACTCCGCCAGTTTACTTGCTCCTCCTATAGCGCCAATTTCTCCTCTCCTCAGCTTGCACTCTCATCGACGGCTTCCCACTCCTGATAGAAATCCGAACTCTTCATGCTATCCTATCCTGATTCTAATCCTGCGCCACCAAACGACAACCATCGTCAACGAATTCCTCCGTAGCACTTTGCTGTCTCCTCGGCTTGACCTCCCCAGATTCCGACCTCGACTGTAACGGACCGATAGTGTATAGGGATAGGTTGTAGACTTAGGGTTAGGAATTGAATAAGTTTATTTTATGCACTTTGAACTAGTTAATGAGTAGTTTAATACACTTGCCATTTGTGTGACATTTGTGTGACAAAGAAAAGAAACATCGAGTATTAATTATAGTCCAGAAAGCATCAATTATAAACCACAAAAGCTCAGCTCTGTGTACACAAGTCATCAAACTTATTGTACAATATTGTGTAATGGCATCATGTTTCTTTATGAATACCAAGGCAAGGCAATCGTCATTATGAAAATTGTCTAGTAGGAATGTCCAAAACAGATTATAAAGGGCAACATTTTCAGAATAGATTAAATGGAAATACAGTTTACAACGGCGTAATTTCGCCAGGAAAGTGAAATTCAGCCTACCCAGTCCATTAATGAAACTTTTAACACTTTCCCATTTATTAAACCCAAATATAAGTCGATACACAGAATTCCAGCATACATTTAATTCATTAGATTGTCTTGCTGACAAAGTCAAGGCAGGGAGAGCATAGGTCAAAAGGGGCAAGGAGTAGGTCTCTTGTAAGTGGAGATGTAAAATTTCATCTAAATTGGAGGCATGAGATGCAATACAATTACATGCCCGGTAGAACGATCGCTTCAAAGGTTCAATGTCAAACATTACATTTCTACGGCCACCCATAAAATGTACACCCAAATACTTAAGGGAATCAACCCAGGAGATTGAGTTATCACCCAAAGACATCAAGTCAATTGACTTGGAGCACCCTTTACCAAATTGTATGCAGTAAGATTTAGAACAGTTAAACTTAAGCAAAAGGGCACTGCTGGTGCTGCAGCAAACATTCAGCATGACTTGGAGACCATTTGCTGAAGGGGAAAGTAAAATAATGTTATCAGCATATAGAAAACAACCGTAGAAGTGATTCTTAATATGACAACCCATGCCAGTGCGCCTCAAATTGAAAACAAATACATGCATCAAAAGATTAAATAGTGCAGGGACAAAGTAATATGAAATCAGGTTCAGACTATTCGTGGTGGTAATATAAAATCGATTTAAGATAATCGGGGGTAACTTAAAATGTGGTAGCTTGAAGTCTATACACCGGTGTTTAGGCTGCTGTGCCCGACCTGGCTTTTGTGTGGTGCTGAGAAATTGCACAGATTTACATTACGTTGCATTACTCTTAATTCTACTATCACCACTATCAGTACTGCTTCTGATGCAGTTTTCCCGAGATAAGTCTGATATCTCAGGATTTGAATAAAACCTGAATGTGAGGAGCAGTATTTGCAGAGGTAACTGTCGGTCATCAAAATGTAGGATAAGGAGGGCTGCAGAGAGTAACCTCACTCAACCCCAACCCATTTCGTCTATCATGTATCTCTACAGATAATAAGAAGAAAAGAAGAAGTGGAGTAATAAGAAGAAAGAGAATGAGAAGAAAGAAACGAGGATTGCGAAGAACACTGCCATGAAAGTCGAAGAAACAGAATAAGAAAGGGAAGAAGGACAGGCATAAGGAGAAGAAAGAGACAAAGAAGAACGACAAGAAGGTGAACAAGAAGAACAACAAGAAGAAAGTGAATTATAAGAAAGAAAGAAAGAAAAGAAAAAGAAAGAAAAAAAGAGAAAGTAAGAAAGAAAGAGAAGAAGTAGGAGATCATTAATAAGAAGAGGAGGAGAAAGAAGACGAAGAAACCAGCACCGTCTCACAAAGCTACTGCACTTGTTCAGAATGATCCTATAACAAACTTGGAAGAAACATTAATGCAGAAACCTACGTGAAGGGGTTGATGTGATCACTGCTGAAGCTCCGCAGTAAAGCCCTGAAGCACAGGCAACACGATACAGTAAATGTCAAGAATGTTGTGCTAACAGTTGTATTTTATCTATTGACGGTCAAAATGAAACACTTCAAAGCAAACCTTAAGTTAACAGTATTCATAGGTAGGCCTACATTAAGTTACATCATGAAGATTAGAATTTAAATTGAATTAGACATTGAATTTAAATTGAATTAGACATTATAATTTTAGACAATGCCATTACTCTAGGCTATACTTAATAATTTCGTTCAGGAACGTTACTTTATCAGCATTCAGCAATTACGTTAAAAATCTTAAAACAGACACGATTAGTGTTAACAATTCTGGTTACTTTAAGTCCCCAACAGCTATTTATGGTTTTCTATTTGTAGATCTTATTATTATAGAATTAAAAAATATATGATTTATTTTTGCATGCGCAAGTCTTCCGAATTCTTAGCAAGAAGTTTACTACAGTCATTATAATTGAAATTGCGAATGCCCCTAGAAAGTTCAGAAGGCACATTGAAGCCAGGCAATAGAAATCCCCAAATAAACTTTACAGTGATAAGTAAGCTTTCAATTACAGAGTCGCAATAATGAGGAACTCAGGTAGGCACGTACAACTGATAAGATCAGCTACTTACTGATCGCTGATAAAATTTTATATGGAGACCTTATTATAGTAAACAAGACGAAACTGATTTCCGAAAAATAACCTGAGCTGAGCACTGCAACCAAAAGAACTTTGAAAACCATGTGGAAATTTGACGTAGATGACATTAGTACGATATCAGCTAAGATACTGTTTATAGTCTGAGCCGTTATGAAATGTCCTAATAACTTTACAAAACGACTGTAAAGATGTAATCTATCTATTTAGCGGATGACTCAGAACTGCCAGCTACACAGCATGAATGTGACTGCAATTGCTTCCATCGAAATTTATCAGTTGCAGAAGGAATTGCTGAGCTCATTACCATGGTCACAAGTTACAACGTTGCCAACCAATCACCTCTAGTCACGTTCAGTGATTAATCAATTTAGTGTTTATGTCGCTAGGAGAGACTGCCCCTGGTTACGATATCCCTGGCGTGTCCTTTAGGAGGCAAAATATTGTACATGGAGTACCAGGAGATTGTTTTACAAAGTGCTTAGCAACCTAATGCTAAAAGCTGAGAAGGAAAATATAGAAAGTGAACATTGAACTTAATTACAAATCCTAAATCGCCGCCACTCATACGCGAAGGCCATCCACAAAATTAATAGTAATATAAATTTTCAAGAATCATGCTTCTCTAATTTGAATAAACCTGGTTAGAGATCAAATGTTAGATTCTACATTTAGTAACATTACTATTCATTTCATAATCTTCTTTTGACAGATAATATTTCGGCCCGAGGAATAAATTTAAAATAAGAATAATAAAATGACGATAATAATGATGATAGCAGAAGCAGTAGTATTAGTAGTAGGAGTAGTACAATAGTACATGTACTAGTAATAGTAATATCAGTAGTAGTAGTAGTGGCGGCGGTGGTGGTGGTGGTGGTAGTAGTAGGCCTATTATATATAAATAGTGGTGGTAGTAGTTGCAATAGTGGTAGTTGTTGTGGTAGTGGTTGTAGTGGTTGTAGTGGTTGTAGTATCAGTCGCCGCAGCAGTCGCTGTTGTAGTAATAAAGATTATGATAATAATAATTGTTATAATAATGAGAGATTTATGACGCGGGTTACACACTACACAGGCCGGAAGAACCTTAGACTCCGTCAATACATCGATGCTGGCCTGTAACTCCGTTGAAAATAAGCACAGGTCAGAAGGTGCATGCTTTTAGCGACACATAATTTATTTTTGAGTACAAACGCATTGTTTGAACAACGCGGAGTCAGAGAATTCCACTGGACATCGATCTCTGGAGAACCATTCTGACGCAGCTTTCGTGAATATTATTGCACCCTGCGCATAGCTTTAGAGTATCGCTTTGAAAATTTGGTATACGATTACGGTAGCTAGATTGTTGCCAGTGTTGGCAAACAAAGGAAACGTTTAATTCATAGGGTATTTACAGAACTCTGTGAGGCAGCCTTGCATGCTGGCGCTTAGTTCAATGCGAACCTATTCTCTCACGGATGCTTCGCTCTGCGTGAAGCACCCATTATGAAATTAGGAAATTTGTATAGCTCATGACAACTCTGTGCGCAACTAGGACGGACACCAACAATCACGAAAAGCAATTAAGTTGACAGCGCTTATAATAATATTATATCAACAAAGGCAGTCTACATGTGTGTTATCGCATGCTATATCACTGGTTACCAAGACGTTCTTTGACGAATGGGGTTGATCCTTACAACCTTCCGTATCTGGACACAAGACTACATACATTAGTTTATTGTGACAGAAAGCGGTGGGTCATGACTCATGGGTTATCTCGTTAAGCATGCCCGTGAGATTGGAGAGATTTAACTACCTTGTCGTCTGAGGAAACACTGCACAAGTCCCATTAGCCTTCAGCGTAATTAGAGACAAACTTAAGGTCATTATTGCTGATTATTTATCAGACTCAGAGGTTTTACACACCGTGCAATAATAGAGTTAAACTCGATGTGCTATCAAATTACCACAAAACACAAGGGCAAGCACACAGAGTGCGAAATAGTGTAGGCCTACATAAAGTATCATCAGGAGTTTATTTTGTACACAGAACTTAACAGATTAATGCTAAATGCAGAGAAAATCGCTGCCATCTTACGAGAAAGCAGTCTCGAAAAAGAAATAAAATTTTGAATGCTTCTCTAATTTTTATTATCCTGGAAAAGGAATTCAATGTTTATTTTTAAAAAATGATAGTATTAATACTATCCAGCCCATGATCTTTTTCAGATTACTTTTCAGCCCATGGATCATAAGTATTGCAAAGAAGGATTTTAAAAATAAACAATAATAAAATAATAATCATTACAATAAAGGCAGTAGCAGTAGCATTGGCCTTGGAGTAGTAAGTAAGTAGTAGTAAGCGTAACATGGCAACACAGCAGCAACAACAGTATTAGTAAGTAGTAAATACAATCAGTGTTAAAATTGACATAGTAGAAATACCGTTAAACGAGAACAAATTGAAAACAATTACCTTGAAAGCTTAATAATTATAAAGATAGCAATTGGTAGGCTATCAACAGTTGTGGCGTCTAATTCTGGTCATTATATATGCTCATCCAGTGTCAGTTGAAATCTGATGCTTCGTTCCAGATCTCGATCCCCAGCGGTGAGTTAAACAGGTTAAACAGCTTACTTTTCAGACTATGTCATGAAAGAACCTTTAAACTTTACCTTGTGCAATTTGCTTCATCCGTTGGGTTTTTTGGTGGGAAAATCCGCGAGGCTTAAGCACAGAACGTGTGCTAAAATTACAACAAACTTCAGTTATTAGGGCCTATGCATAGCTCGTTCGTATGAACTATGAACTTGTGCATACGGCTGTTTAAAATTTCACCTGTCCGCTCGAGATCTTGTCCTATAATGTAACGTTATTCGCCGCTTAAGATATACTGTAACAGTTGACCTATTTAAAGTGCCAGACACAGCGCAGAGATAAGCAAACCTTTGTACTATATATGTATGCGTGTATGTGTGCATATTTATATAGTGCCATACAAGAACCTTACAAAGGCGCTAAACGTAGCTTTTAAACTTCGTTGGCTTCAATTGTTCCTCAACTTCAAAGGGATTTAAATTCGACTGAAGCCAATTTCCTCATTAATTTTCAGTGTGATTCTCCTTACAGATTTTATTTTAGTTATAGTTACAGTTATAGTTAATGTTTTTATTTTAGTTATAGTTATAGTTATAGTTAGTATTATTTTTTAGTTATAGTTATAGTTATAGTTAATGGATTTTTATTTTACTTAATTTTAGTTACTACTTAGTTACAATAATTAAGGCCATAAGCAAAATTGTGCGTATTAACACGCTGTTTCACAATTTTTCTCAGAGCTATGAAAGCATGGCTGCGTTCAGCTTCATGAATACACGAGTTTCCAAAGTAACTGACAAATTGCATAATAAAAATATCGCATTTTCTTTCTCATTTATGTCGAATGGTCCATATTGCACTTCCTATTTTTTATTTTTGTATTAACGAAAATAAAGATGAATTTTCGTTATTGTTATTTTCGTTATAGTTATCGTTATAGTTAATGATATTTTTTAGTTATAGTTATAGTTATCATTAACGAAATCATTTTATTTTCGTTAACGAACATTTTCGTTATCGTTACCGTTAACGAGAATCACACTGTTAATTTTACGACTTTCTCATTGCTGATTTATAATCATTGATCAAAAATGTACAGTTAGTTTATTACCTTGTGTCTATTCATTATCAGTAATTATATTATCAAATTGCTAAACGAGTAAAACGACTTGCCAACTTGGACATATTAACAGTGTTAAAGAATGTGCGTATTTAGACACAGGAGTTTCCCTGCGTCAGCAGAGGCGGATTAAGGCATGTTCGACATGTTCGGCCGAACAGGGGCCCCCACACTTTAGGGGCCCCACACATGGAAAAGAATTTTTTCAATATTTCATAATTAGTGTTATTTGTTAGTCTAATAGTAAAAATGACAAAAACTCAGAATAAATTATTCGAAACTGCTCATTTTAATATACACAAAAACAACTTTTGCACATGTGTGGGCCTCTATTATATATATATATATATATATATATATATATATATATATATATATATATATATATATATATATATATATTAAAGTTTTCATTATCATGCAGATTCATCTCAAAAGCAGCCGAAAATGACCTTGCAAAGTCATTTGCTAATGAACAGATAAATGAAGAATCACCAGAACAGTTCCTTTACCGGTTAATCACAAAAAGAGACTCAAGGACACCTTTCCAAATGTTGAGAGACCTATAGCACTGCGAATATATCTTGTTCTGATGGTAATAAACTGCAGCAGTGAACGTTAATTTTCAAAACTCAAATTGATTAAAAACAGACTGACAGCGTCAATGTCGGAAGACAGACTCGTTAGTTTGACATTGTTGAGCGTCGAAATTAAGTGACATACAATATGCATGGTACAATACTTGAAAAATTCAGAAGTGCACATTGAAACCGGCCAGCCATGAAGAGCCGTAGACAGCCAGGAAGAGGCAAGTTTTCAGTTTAGAGCGAACATGAGGAGGTAGAGAGCTCCAGATGGAGGGACCGGCAACTGTGACAAGACCTGTACTAGGAACAACACAGATGCTGATCGAAGAGATGAGCGGCCTTTGACAGAGCTGCAGGGTGTGACCATGGAAGATAAGTAGGAAGACAGATTATCTGCGCGTGCTCTGTACATGAGGAGTGCCAGCTTGAAGCGGACACGCTCACAGACAGGAAGCCAGGATAGAGAACGAAGACCAGGTGTGATATGGTCTCGGTAAGAGAGTCCAAGACACAGTATTGAAGCCTGATGCAGTATTGTAGCCAGAGGAAGCAGGGTGCATTCAAGGAGACCATGGAGTATCGAGTTGCAGTAGTCAAGTCGCGTCAGAATAAGGAAGTGTATCAGTGTTTTCAGTTATGGCATTATGCTGAGTCAAGAATAGAGCGAAGCTGTCGGATTCTCCTAAACGCGAGCTACATTTTGACGACGTAGCCTAATTGATGAATTTGCAAGCCAAAATGCTTGCAAAGTATGCCTATGTGTGTAAATTCCATGACAGTTTGAGCGATATTGATTGTCATTGTCAATTCATAATTTGTTTTTGCTCTTAACTCTCTTACGGTTAGTTTTTGCTACAAAATGTAAACTGCAAACATTGTGACCAATCTCAGATAAAACTATAGTAGGCCTATAGCCTAAACCTATTAGGCCTATTTTGATTTCCTGTATTGTGGTAAGCCTGCAATAATATTGTAGTATTCTTTTACCAAGAGTCACTCTAATAATATTGTTAAACCGTAAAAGCTGTATATCTTAAGTCAAAGTCTTTAACACTAGACTGGATAATTATAAACCTAACTGATATTGTACAAAAGAAAGAAGGCACGAATTAATAATGGAAAAATGTTGATTCGTTAAACATAACATGTTTTATGTGTACTTTTGTTGGGATTCTGTGAGGCTGGGCCGGGTGGGCCCCACAGTATTGCTGAACAGGGCCCCACATTTATTAATCCGGCCCTGTGCGTCAGCTTAAATGGTGTTATGAACGGCTCTGAGGCCGTAAAGATTATTTATATGGGCGCTATATAAATGTCGGGATGTCGCCCTAGGTACATTTGCTCATGAGCTTACATTGTAGCAGGAGCAAATGTGGGCGGTGCACTGTTACTCAATGAATTAGATTTTCATTATGACCAGGAAGTAGAGCAGTGGGCAGAATTCGTAGGTCAGGCTACATTGCTCAGGCTCTCGACAATACATTCCATTAGCCTTGTAATAATTGTTGAATATGATGATAAGAACACAAAACACAACAAAATAGAACACAATTAACATAATACATAGGGTAGTATCTTACCAAACGTATCTGTAAAAACTTACAGTATTTGCACCCTTAAATTGGCCTAGTAAAATGAAATATAACGACGTATTGTTAAGTTGTGGAGGACTACAATTCCTGAACAACACTGAGGGCTACTGAATGATGTCTTCATCATCTACTTCATAGCGTCTTTGTGCTTTGCGATC
Organism: Aporrectodea caliginosa; assembly: GCA_020284085.1. NCBI lineage: Eukaryota > Metazoa > Annelida > Clitellata > Crassiclitellata > Lumbricidae > Aporrectodea > Aporrectodea caliginosa. The sequence goes on from JACEVL010000204.1 coordinate 1,171,210, forward strand.
GACCTGCTGATCACTTTGCTCTTCAAATCTGTCTTTTCACATATAAAAATCGCTTGCAAATTATATTATGTTTTATTACTTATTACACAGAAAAAACCATACGTTTGTAATTGTATGAAATTAGTACACACTGTTACACGGTCCTATGATATGATTGAACGATTAAAAGTGAGATAGAAACTTAAAAATGGCGCAGCCATTACATCTTGCCCCTGGGCGCTGAAATCTTTCGTTACGCCACTGTATATTCTTAGTCATATAATTTTGTTATATCTAAAGTTCCTAATAATACAACAACGTAAATTAATTATACACTTTAGTGCCACTTTGAATTCTTTTGGGTTGTAACTTCGTTTGTTCGATAGAACACAAAACGGCAAAATCTGCCCTAAAATTGTAGCGTATGTGGACTTGAAATGCGTCGCCTGATCACAACTATGAAACAGATTTCAGGTGATGCCACTATAGTCGACATTTTGTGGTGTCTGGTAAAGGCCCATTGGACTTGTTATGATGCTCGCATAAAACTAAATCCACCCATCCTATCCCATTCTGGAAAGCACCTCTAGGCAGAACTCCACACACAGAAACACCCTCAAGCTGCCACAGTTTTAAAGTCTGACTATTAGTATGAAAAGTGTCCCTCAATATTCTCTCGTATCCGAGGAGGGACATCACAAAATGGCCCATTGACTGGAAAACATTACCGAAACCTTTCCCTCTGACCCCTGCAGTGATTATTGCTGACCCCTCCAATATTTTTCCCTTCCCACCTCGAAACATTACAGCATCGCGAAAGAACAGAAATCCCATCAACTTATTCGTGTGTTCTTCTATGGTCGCCATGTAGCCATTGGCGAGATGGTCTATGCGCATCATTTGCAGTGAATGAAATTCATGCTCTGAATAACCTTGACCTTTCTCCACCGCATCGGTTAGCGTCTCATAAAGAAGCTGGTCTTCGTTTTCTTTCGCGTTACGAAGAACAAGTTTCGTACCATTCTCGAGAACGACACTTTTTGGAAGACCTGGAATTTTCCGAAAATTGATGCTTGTATATTTTTCTACAACATCTTTCGATAAACGAGACTCCACCATTTTCAAGACTTCTATCTGTGACCTTACCTGCAAAGAAAACACACAATATTACCAGGTCATGTATTCCCCACGTCAACTTATGCATACATTGGCCTGTGCATGGATATTGTTTACAGTTCGCTATGAGGATCGAGTGCACAGCGACACATAAATGGTTTTGATTACAGTCGCAAGAAACCGATTAGATACACATGCTCAACATTCCGTGAACTTCGACCTCGTGGATAAAAACATTCTTTAGAATTACACTAATTATGAACAAATTCTTTTGTTTTTTTCAACGTATTAATGAGCCCCCCCAAAGCCTTTGAACTTGGAGTCTGAGTTAACCGTTATGCTGAGATGGAACAAAGGCTAACATAAATATTAAGATTGCCTTAAAAAATTGCAACACATTAGATTCTTGTAGTTCTAAATCAACACGCCTAAACACGTTGAAAGAAATGAATGTCAAAATTACTAGGGTCACATCATTTTCCTGATATAGTCTAAACTATATTTCTGATTTGTCTGACCCACCAAAAACTATTTTTACAGAACATTCCTCTGTAAAATTCAAGGTCAGCGACTATTTTCAGCTCAAACTGTCGTTTAGATTCCGAGATGTGGACATTTTAAACTCAAATAATATGTTTGCTTTCAATGCCGTTAAAAATCACGCCTGCCATTTCTTTTTAAGGACCACCAGACCAGGGCGAAGCACTGAAAAAAGTACTTTTCATAAAAAAGATACCATGACGGGAACGATATAGACGGGTAGAAATAAACGAAAGCCTCGGAACAAAACGAGGGCGATGCCATTAAAAATCCAGGGCGTAAATGCTAGTCCTGTGATAAGACCAATTTCGCCACCTGTCTTGATTTATCTCATAGCATACCGGTCTCTCTGGCATTCCGAAGTCCTTAACCATGACTGCGTTGTCCCTTAAGTTGGCTCCTGCGATGTTGACCCAGTTCGGAAGTACAGCCACTGTTAGAAATCCTCTTCTTCTGAGCTGCAAGTAAAGACCATGAAGACATAGAGCTACTTGAATGAAGCACTGAGTGTAACCAATGTCGGTCTTTGCAAAGTCAGCCACCAGACTCGTCATTTCCACGTAAACTTTATCATCTATGTCTTTAGTACGGAAGACGTAGACACTGGCTGTACACGAGTCTTTACTTCGTTGATAGAGGCATGGCTGGATGAGCATGAAAACCTCGATTTTTCCACTAACAGGGTCAGATGCCTGGAAGATCTCGGACATGTCAAACAACGACTCAATCGCATCACTGCCGTTTGCATACTCGTCAACTCCCACATTGTCACCTGCATCGAGGCAAGAAAGTTGCACAAATGCAAGTATATATTTTATTTCTCAAAGATTCACAAGATTACACATTATTGTGTAGGCCTACTTTATCTTTTACAACACCATTGCCCTCAGAAGACTCTTTCCTTATGTCTCTATTCTTACTGGAACCAACCTGCATAGAAACATCACGTGCGCAGTTTGCAACATCTGGGCGCAGGTGTCCTGAGCAGTCAGTATCTTATCTCTGTCACTAGAAACTGACATTACTCCTTGATACTGTCAACAGCGAGTAGTTTCTATTTCTCACAATTGACTAAATTTAAAATGAGCAGATAGAACAGAGACAGACAGCGGTTAGAAACAAGAAGACTGTCTTTAAGAAAATTAATGACAGATGGATCAGCCGGATGGGGAGCTGAAAGGGACATACAAATTTGAGCGCTCCTGAGTAGATTTCTTGAAGGGGCGCTATATAAATCTCCAGAATGAATGAATGAATGAACGAAATCAATGGCTAAAATAAGCAAATAGAACTGCAGCGATGGCCAAAAGATGTCAATACCAAGAGTTAAACACAAAAGAAGGGAAAGACAAGATTATATCAAATAGCAACGGCAAGACAAAGAAGTAGGCCGGATAAACAATCAGCAAATTTTTTAAAAGACAAAGACGGTACAATCCTAACTGAGGAGGATGCAACCAGGACAGGATGAATGACATACTTCGAGGAGTTGCCAAATGAAGAAAATCCTAAGACCGGAAAAAGAAATCACCCGCAATGAGATTGAGACAGCAATGAAGAATATGAAAAACAACAAAGCACTGAGACCATCTGGAATGACTGCTGAAATGTTTAAAGCACTTTGGTAGGATGGGATTGACTGGTTGCACAATGCACATCATTCTGAATGACTACGTAAAACAGGAAAGACGGCCACAGGATATAAAGGAGAGTAAAATACTGTCATTACACAAACAGAAAGGAGTTGTGATGCAATGTGAGAATTGCATAGGAATTAAACTGTAGGAGATTGGACTAAAGGTGTAGCCTATGAAAAGGTGATTGAGAGACATATTAGAGAGCGGTTCAAACTACATGATAACTAGTTTGATTTCTGACCAGGGAGAGGTGCAATGGATGTGGTATTCATACTGAGACAGGTGCATGATAAGATATTGGAAGGAAACAAGCGATGAGATACTGGACCTTTGTGTATTTGGAAAAAGCTTTTGAATGAGTACCAAGAGTCTACTGGAGTTTGAGGGGAAATGGACTTACAGAATAAATAGTGAGATTGGTGGGTGTGCATAATGTATCCTGCCTTAGTCCTTTGCTGTTTATCATAGCAATGGACGTTTATCGGAACATGTAAGAAGGGAGGTGCCATCGGGTTATGGGATATGCTGTATGTAGATGACCTTATTGTGGCAGCCGAGGAGGAGGCAGGGAGACAGACACGCTTCACTGATTGGCAGGAGGCATTGGAGAGCAAGGGCCTTGAAATAAACATCAATAAGACAGAAACCATGATATGCTCTAAAACGGATGAGACACTAATGGTCAGGGACAGGGGTGGAAACGTATTGAAACAAACAGAAACATTTAAATATCTTGGTTGGTAATTAAATCTAAAAGTGGTTCTGAGCATGATGTCAAGAACAGGATTAAGGCAGCTTGCAAAAGTGGAAAGACTTAACGGGCGTATTACGTGACGCCAGAGTGACGAATCATCTCAAGGGAAAGGTGCACAAGACAATGATTATACCGGTGATGGTAAAGGAGCAGAGGCCTGGACAATGACGAGGAGGGAAAGGTTTACTGGAGAGAGTATGAGAATGCTGCGGAGGATACTTGAAGTCTCGTTGAAGGATAAGAAAAGAAACGAGGTCATCAGAAAGACACTGGGAGTGGCGTGTATCATTGCAAAAATATGGTACGGTCTTGTGATGAGAAGAGAGGATTAAATATGCAAGAAAATAATTGTGACAGCATAGGCTATCGGAAGCTGCAATCGGGGACGGCAGAAGAAGAGATGGGGAGTCATGATACAACAAGAAGACCTGAAGTCTTTCAGATTGAAGAAAGAAGATACTGGTTACAGAAACATGTGAAGAATGATCCGTGTGGCTGTCAGGATTGAAGCAATCCCTCTGGGAGAGATTAATTCAAACCCGAAGGATATATATATAATAATATATTACATATATAATATTGCAGGAACGAAATCTATATTGAATAAAATTTAATGTTTATTCGAAATACACGTCAAGTGAAGAGAAACACTTAAAGTAGGCCTATATAATTTTACGATCTCAAAACCATCGCGTTTTATAGTGTCTCAAGAGTCGCTATGATGTTTAAATCTGTCATAAAACTATATTCTTTCGAATGGTATGTATACCTACATAGCCTTCATGCATAGTTGCATACATGAAGGCATGAAAACATGTACGCATAATTACGCGTACTTGTTCATATACGTGCAAAGATACAGTGAATACATGCACATAATAGGCACACATGCATTTACTCCTGGAAGAAATTTTCTTTCTAAGAATTAGAGGCATCTACCTAAAACTTACAATCAGGAATGCAGGACGTTCGTACAGGTACATAATATCAATTGTGCGTACGTACACTGTGTAAGTGCAGAAGTACATATCGGCCTCTGCACATTTAGGATGAGATTTTCTTGTTCAAGAATTATAAGGAATTATAAAGCTATTCACCTCGCAACGCCGCCTCTTCAATCATCTTCCGACATTGACCAAGTTGGTCGGTCGTGGCATAATCGACGACCAAGGACTTTGAGCCATCTGCAAAACGATATTCGTTCGGAAGATGACTAATCAGCTTCGTCTCGTAAGTACGATTTCTACAGAATTCTTTCGCCATTCTGTTGAAAGTTAAACACAACACACAAAGTAAATTCGTTTTGCATGCGTCGTTCCAGATCTCGATCTTCAACGGTGCTTTAACAAAGTTAGACAGCTTATTTTTCAGAAATGACAGAACGTTTAAAATTTACCTTGTGGATTTTGGTAAATCCGCCGATTTTGTGAAAAATTCACGAAGTTTAAACACAGAACGTGTGCTAAGATTACACTAAACTGCAGTTTATATGCCTCTCTCGTGTGAACTTGGAACTTGCAGTAGCCTACGTATGGCCGTATGAGCTTTCACCTCTTCGATCTCGTCCTATAAATTAAACATTAGGCCCTATTCGACGCTTAAGATAAACTACTTCTGATCTTTTAAAGTGGCCAGACCCAGTGCAGAGATAAGTAAGCCTTTGTATTTGTGCATGCATGTATTTCGAGGGCTTCTGAGCCGATATCGTGATGGGGCGCTGTATCAAGTTTTTTGATTGACTGATTGGCATGTATAATTATGGCCATTTACATAGGGTCTTACAGCAACCTCACGAAAGCGTTAAACGTAGCTTTTAAGCTTAATTTGCGGCAATTTTTCTTCAACTTCAACGGGATTAAAATTCGACTGAAGCTAAATGTCCTAATTTACGACTCTCTCACTGGTGGTAATCTATGGCCAAAGAATTGCATCTAGTTTATTGCCTTATATCTATTTCATTATCAGTAATTATATTTTCATATTGTAAAACGACTCGGATATTGACACTGTTAAAGAGTGTAAATTTATGTATCTAGACACTTAGCAAACCGCCCTCTAGCCCAGTCAGCCTAAATAATGTTAAAGTTATTAAGAGTAGAAGTTAATCAATATGCAAATAGGGCTCATATAGCTAGAAGAATCGCTATTGTCGAGCTCCCGCAGACATCCACCTAAAAGTATGTTATTGTAAAAGTATATATATTATTGTAGGCCTAAATTATAATTGTTTTATTCAGTTGGGTTAATAATTCATTTTTGTGCACTTGTTAGCAACGGCCGTCTGCTTCAGTTTATCTGCTGACAGTTTTATTCTGAAGATTCCGTTATATTTAGTATTTAAACCTCTCATTAGTATTGCTAACCAGTAATAATAATTGAAATTGATTAAACTTATGGCGCAATGAAAGGTTGCTATGATTTTGGTACTGCAAAAATAAGGAAGCGTGAGCATGCCAGAAATGACTAAGTAGACAAAAAGTTCATTGCAACAAAACGAGTGCTGTACACTTACAAAATAGTCTTGCGTTTTTTACGAAAATCAAATAACTACCAATTCCTTGAAACTAGCTTCTATAAATAATAATAATTATTAATTACAGTGTCAATAACACGCACAAACCGGCTTCAATTTCGTGGGGTTTTGCACATTATTAGGCTAAACAGCACCAGTCTCAGACGCTCAGTCTACAAGCTCAGAAGGAACAAAAAAATGTTTTCGCCTGGCCCATAATTATTAGCAGACGAGGTTTAGGCCCCATGGAGCATTGTGCCACGAAATCCGGTATTAATTTTGGAGAATTAGGATGCGAACTCCACTGCGTTACCGATTTAAAAGAATGATACATAGTGTTGTTTGTTACATGATGCAATTGACTTTGAAATATAAACCGCTCTGAAGTATATATATTAGCGGAGTGTGGACTACGTAATTCTCTGTTCTGTTGAACACAGACAAGTAGAATCTGGTCTACATATTGGTACTATGACACAACGTTGCAGGTGGAGCTAACGTGCTACAGGGGCATTGCTTTTGTCTAGCTCTAGTACGGACAGAACCAAATCGACCCATCCAACACCCTTCTGAAAAGCACTTCTGGGCAAAACTCCGCACAAAGAAACAGCATCGTGCTTCCACATCTTTAAAATCCGAGTGTTACTAAGGAAAGCCTCCCGCAACACTCTCTCATATCCAAGGACAGACCTCACAAAACGGGCCATTGAGTTAAAAGAACTTCCAAAGCCCTTCCCTCTGAGTCCTGCACTGACTATAATAGATTCGTCGCATACTTTTCCTTTTCCACTTCGAGACATAGCAGCATCATGAAAGACTAGAAACCCTATCAGTGTATTAGTGTTTTCTTCTTCTACTAGTGCCGTGTAGCTATTGCCAAACATTTCCAAGCGCATACTGTCCAGTGACGGGAATTCGTGCACTGAATACCCCTCGCCCTTCTCTGCCGCTTCGACAATCATCTCGTATAGAAGGTGATCCTCGTCTTTTCTTGCATTACGAAGAACTAGTTTAGTACCATTCTCCAGAAAGGTTTTCGGAAGACCTGGAATTTGTGGAATATCAACGCTAGTGTATTCGTTGAACACTCTTTCAGGCGTTAAATGAGACTCCAACATTGTGACAACGTCTTCAGATGATCTCAACTGTAAACAGATATAAGGAAGAATAGAGAACATGGGAGACCATATGCTTGCACATAATTATATGATTTGGTTACAGCTCTTTATAGTTACAAAATGTTTAGGCACACAGACTACTACTTTCGTACTTAACCTCGTGATTAACACAAAGGCTTTAACAACGGAACTATGACAACTTAATTGCATTATGAAAGATTTTTAGCATATTGGTGAACTCAGCAAAACCTTTGTTTTTAGAGTCTGGAGAATTAACGGGCTATAGTCAAAGTCAAAGGTACTTAAAAACTGCATTTACATAAAAGTGACAAAATCCGCTGGCCAGTTCCCGTCCTAAATTAGTTAGAAAACCTCATAAGAAACGAGTAATGAAATGGATAGAATCACAGCATCTCACATGCATGTAAGGTTTTTGCTTAAACTCAAGTACAAGAAAATTGAATAAAACAAACTTCATTACCAGCAGAAGATCTTATACTTTACCGGTTTGTCGGGCATTCCGAAATCCTTGACCATGATTGCGTTGTCCCTTAAGCTGGCTCCTGCGATGTTGACCCAGTTCGGAAGTACGGCCACTGTTAGAAATCCTTTTCTTCTGAGCTGCAGGCAAAGGCCGTGAAGACATAGAGCCACTTGGGTGAAACACTGAGTGTAACCAATGTCGATAGCCTTTGCAAAGTCAGCCACCAGACTCATCAACTCCGCGTAAACTACATCCTCTATGTCTTTAGTACGGAAAACGTATACGCTGCAGTACACGAGTCATAAGTTCGTTGGTAGAGACATGGCTGGATGCACATGAAAGCCTCGATTTTTCCGTTCGTTGGGTCGAACGCTTGGAAGATCTCGGATATGTCAAACAGTATATCATTCGATCCGCTGTCTTTCTCATACTCGTCGACTCCCACGTTGTCACCTGCATTGAGACACGAATCTTGCATAAATACATTAAAGTATCATTTACTAGTTTTGAAATGTATGGCTCATTTACATAAAGGATTGTGCACAGAAGCCACAAGTTCAACACACAATCAAAACGATAGACGGCCTACTGAGGTTTATTCAGCTGAAACCTACTTGTCAATTCCTTCAGGAGACTGAAAAGACATATTAGCCGGGCAGATTAAATAGAAGGGGGCAGAGTTCCATAATTGAAATCCAGCAACAGAAAAAGCTTAGCTCAAGAAAACTCGTTTTTTATATACAGGCCTAGCAGAGAAATGGAAGCTATTAAATTAGGATAAAATGCAAATACAATAATACATATGCCTACACACATTCATGGTCAAACATAAATACATACATAAATATATACATATACATGCACACATACATGCATACATTAAATGCATGCATACACAGATAAAATGGTTTTGCATAAATCTTTAGGACCATATGCCTATAATCGCAGATAAGATTTTTGTTGAAGAATTACAGAGACATCTACCTCTCAATGCCGCCTCTTCAATCACCTTCCGACATTCACCAAGTTGGTCGGTCGTGGCATAATCGACGACCAAAGACTTTGAGCCATCTGCAAAACGATATTCGTGCAGGAGATGACTGATAGGTTTAGTCTGGTGGAGTCGATTTCGACAAAGTTCTTTCTCCATCTGACATAAGTTAAGCACCACTTTAAGAAGTTAAGTTTACATCGCACTTGGTTTTGCATTACTCTTTACATTACGCCTTACATTATTCCTTGCATTACGTTTACATTACGTTTCACATTACGCTCTGCTATGCTTTTAATCTAGTGTCACATTACACTCAGCATGAGCTTTATCTAATGCATTACATTACATTGTTCTTTACATTAGACTTTGTTTTTGGAAAAAATGACCATAGCAGCTGATGTTTTATTTAAAAGGATTTTTTGTGTCGGCAGAATGCATATTTTGTTATTATGCATCCTCTGAAAAGTTTGTTTGTCCTGCAGATTTGAAGAGGATGGATGTTGGAGTTGACTAGGTAACACTGTTGACTCGCACGGTTTCAAAGAAATTGGCCAGCTGCCCAGTCAGGTGTCGAAGCTAGATGCAGGTGATAGCATGGCTGCAACTTTAATAAGAAATGAAGCTTGCTGGTATAATACCTGCGGAGACAGTGAAACAGATTCAATGCAACTCAATGGGAAAGGGCCAGAAACTCACTTGTGTAAGGAAACTGAAGTTAATGTGACACAAAGCAAATTCGCAGATGACATTTCTTTTCAGTCAAGCCTCTCAAAATTACAGTGCTTGACATGTTCATCTGATATAAACTTGGACAGATTTATGGTTTCTGGCTTCTAATTCTATTTGTGTTTCCTGTGACACATTTGTACAAGGGTCAGAAAATGTAGGACAAACTATGATCTTGAATTACTAAAAGAGTTCATGTGCTGAATTTATTCATGTTCATGCACTGCTTGCAATGCTAAGTTGAGTAATGGTCACATGGTTGTAACTGATGCAAAATACCACCCCATTAGTTTGCTAAATCTATTTCGCAAAGCATAACGTGTGGGAACATCAAGTGAGATTGCTAAAAGGAAGACTCAGTGTAGCACGCAAGTCGAATTTATTGCATTTGCAGAAGTAATACCTTGTATGGAAGATGTTAGAGCTATAGCAAAGCAAGTACTCTAGTGTTTAAGATCAGTGAAGTATTAGCATAATTTCTTTATTTCTCAACTCAATTGGGCATCTTGTGACCCTGATAGACAGAGATCATATGCAACTCTTTTCAAACAACTAAGTGATTTATCAGGTCTGAGCACTTTTAATAATGGTAAAGAAGTTTTACTGACTTGCAAGGAGATTGTTGGGTTAGCACTCGATAAGGCCAAAAAGCTGAGGCAGATGCTATTCATTTCATTTGCACAGTTCGATTAATTTCTTTTGAATTATTTTAAAAATCAGTTACAAGTTTAATGGCTCCTTTTCCAGTAATTGTCAATGAAAAGCCGTACTCCAGTCAATGCTCTCATTGATAAACATGACTTTATCAGGGCCAGGTAATGCTTCATGTGACACTATAGCAGCATTGCCAATTTCTCAGTTAATTATATTTAATGCATTCACACAAACACCTAATTGTGAACGGGGACAGGTCGATATTCCGAAGGTTCGATATTCCGAAGGTTCGATATTCCGAAGGTTCGATATTCCGAAGGTTCGATAGTCCGAAAGTGTCATGGTAAAACATAAATGTATATGCACATATATATGTATATGTACAGTATATGTATATATATGCCTGTATATGTATATATATTGGTATATGTGTATATCTGTTTGTATATATATATATGTATTTATATCTATATATGTACATATATTTATATATGGATATATATACGTATATATATGTACATATATACGTAATTATATATATGTTACTTGTATATATATGTTTGTATATATATGTACTTATATATATGTACATACGTAGGCTATATATATATATATAAGTTTGTATATATATATGTATTTATATTTATATATAGACAATATATGTCTTGCCCGGGCTCTCCCCCCACCAGAGGCCTTCGGGTTTTTCCCCCCGCATGCGTGGTGCAACTGCTCAATCCAGAAGCTTTGCCTATGTCGGCCCCTCTACTTGGAACCATCTTCCGCATGAATTGCGTCTTGATCTCCTCAGCCTTTCCCTTCCTCTGTTTCGGAAACGCCTGAAGGCTATCTTATTTGTTAGAGCCCTGGGTCGGGAGCGCCTCTGAATCTCTGAATGGCGCTATACAAATGTTCAATTACAATTACAATTACAATTACAAATACATAGGCCAACACACATGCATGCAGGCACACACATACATGTATGCGTACAGGCCTGTGCAGCGCTTTTTTTCTAGACAAAAGGTTCCGGAACTCAACAACTCAGGAACAATTATAGGGGCATATTTTTATGCTAATAAGCTTATTTCCATGAGCGTATTTAGGGGGTTTTCCGGATTCAAACCCCCGAAATAAGTGTCAGAAAAGTTTTTACATACTTTTACATGTGAAATAGCAGAAAACCTTAATTTTTGCGAACATCTTCAATGGAAATCCCCGAAATCTTAAACCCCTCAGAAAAATAATATGGCTACGCCCATGCATATTTCTATTTGATATATATCAATAATTCAATATCAATAAACACTGAAAGCAATAAAATTAAATTAAAGTATCTAAGTAGTTTTAAACAATTGTTATTAAAAATTTAAATAAGTAAATTATTTTTAATAGCTGAAAAAAGGTACCGGAACGCCGTTCCGGACCGTTCCGGCTGAAAAAAAGCACTGAATTTGCTAATAATTAACTTAACAATATAAAAGAACGGTTAAAATATGCAACTAATATGAAACCATTAAGCGAAAAGAGTCAAACAGAAGGGAAAAGGAAACTTAACCAGCAGATTAGCAATAATTAATAAGGCTAATTAATAATGAGTCTTAATTACATCATATACCAAGTGAATGCATAAATTTTTTTAAACCATTAAAGATTGGACGCCTGTTGGATGAAGACAGGAATCTTATTCCAAACACTCAAGCTTTTGTTAAACCAAGGAAGCTAAAATAAAGTTGATTGGTGAGCTATAGTTATAAGTGTGATGTAACTGAACATTAACCCTAAAGCTACCAAGCTTTTTTTGTAACACGGACTACCAAGGGGGGGGTGGTTACCACCCCCTGGATTTCGTGTTTGGTTTTACATATCATAACTTGTAATACAGCATTGGATTCAGCATTCATTTCTGCACAGAATGGTATATTTAGTTGTACATTATGTGAATGCACCTCGAAATTACATCACTTTTAACAGCGGGACCCATTAATTAGCAATATTGTATATTATTGCGTACATTTTGTACTTTTTGGATAAACAAATATAAGATTATGTGTGTTTTGAAACTAATCTATGTATAAAAGATACACAAAATCATCCCTACACATGTTTATATAGTATAAATGTACATCCATACATATATATCCATACATATATATTGGTTTACGTTATAACGCTGTATTCAGCCATTTTCACACAGATTACGCGTATTATTATTTATTTTGATCACTTCCGGTATTCACAAAGACAAAGATGTAGGTATGCAAATGAAGCCCTTCATTCCCTCTAAAGAATGGTATCTTTGTTTCTCTTCCAGGAAGACAAATGAATACGCTACAGACAAAAAACTAAGGGGGAGTCCTTCCATTCAGCCATTTTTCACGCATGTTACGCGTATTATAATTTATTTTGAGCACTTCCGGTTGTCTCAGGTCAACTCAGTGACCATGGAAATGTAGCCCCACATTCCGTCTATAGAATGGTATAATTTGTGTCTCTTAATATTAAATGACGGATAAGATATAGTCGAAAATCTAGGGGGTGGTATCCACCCCCCTGGTACCTCGGGTATATTGGGTATAACTTTTGAACGGTGTGAGATATCATCTCACATTTTACCTCAAAACGTGTGCAAATGAACCCCCCTACAGCTACCTAAAAGGTCAAATTTTTATTCCATACCAAAAAAGTTTGAAATGAAAAAAATTGGTGAGGTGGCAATAAGTGTAATGGTAACTGAACATTAATATAGCACTTCTTCAAGATTTCTACTAAAAAGCGCTCTCTGAGCTAGTCCATATGATGTTAACTGTCATTACAAACGAATATATTACATCAGTTAGCAAAACAATGCAATAAATATGATGTTAGTGTAGGCTATCTTGTGTTGAAATAAAGTCTCCTCCGGGGGAGAGTTTATTTCGACGGGGGATGAAATATTCTCTCCCCCCCAGAGACTCTATTCTGAAACAAAGTCTCCGGGGGCGAATTTATTCTGAAACAGTTCCGCCGGGGGAGAATCTATTTTCGAAATAGAGTCTCCGGGGGGAGACTTTTAGGAGGAGACTCTGTCACGCGACACCGACTGGCATCGACTAACGCTGACGACGGCAAGAAATTTACTGGGCTCATGCAAAAATTCGTTTATTTAATGACGCCGTCATATCGACGATGATTGGCGTTCATGCAAGCAGCGGAGCTCCAATTTATAGGCGTCGGCTCCCGCCCAAGAATCCCGCGCTCAGCCAACGCTAGTCACTGGCGCGAACAGGATCGTCGACAGCGATCAATAATTGCCGCCTGGCTGACAGCAGTAATTAAGGCGCCAAGCGGTTACAATGCAAGTGCACTTATTGGCGCCAAGCGGTTACGCGGCAGAAACTCATCGCGTCAAACTGTGTAGAACTAAAAAGGCGCTAAACTACTACGCAGCAGAAATTAGCAGGGCAGAAATAAAGGCGCCTAACTGTGTCATAGTTCGGCACAGAATGCCAAACATACTTCAACTCATGGATCTGACCCCAAAATGAGGATTACCACGTATACCACTAAACACACTGCAAGGAAGGCAAAGGTGACGTCCCTCTAAGCTCAGATTTGGATGCAGCAGCTGTTTGAGAGGAGCAGAAAAAGAACATCTCTTAAGTTAGCTTCGAGAGTTAATCAGCTTACATGTATCTAGCGACTTCCATTTTCCGTAGTCTCGACATATCGGCATAGTCTCTCCTGGTTGTAATGCAGCTAATGTTAATTTTAATTTTTCATAGTTTTGCCTTATGGGACAGAATTTAAGACAGATTTTAATCAAAAAATTCCGTTACTTTAAAGACAGAGAGAGCGAAGAGTAACATCGTATGCACTTCCTGTCAACATGCCAATAAACGAGACCCGTATGGGCCCACCTACGAACATGGTGCTAGGATAGTTGCAATTGCAGTTCCAACTCACTGGAGGGGGTCGTGGAAAAGATCTTTGGAGTTCCAAGCGATTGTACGTATGTATCCGAGCATTTATGTAGCGTCTTTGTTCTTTTAAATGCGCTACATAAACGTCATAATGTCAAACAATCTTACTAGCATTGCAGTATCGAAGCCCCCTGTGTGACCATAGAAGAAATGTACCAGTATACCTACTAATGTCTGTATATACCACTATATATAGGCATATTTCATATGTATGCAATAAAACCAGTTCAAACCCGCCAGCCTATGTATGTTCTACACACTAAACCCGAGCCCAGTCAGGAACCGTCATCCGGCCATTGACCGATATTGCCCGCGGGGAAAACGCATTTCGACCTCTGCTTGTACAATCGCCGCTTCGATCGAGCATAAATGGACCCATAGAATAAACTGGTATGAATTGCTGAACGCAGAATGTGAACGTTGACAATAGAGAATCGAATATTTGTATGAGAACATATTATGCTTTAGATGGTAGAGTGCGGTTTACCATTTCTAAGGCGTATTTAAAGGTTCCAATTGGAGATAACTGCTGACCTATTCGACCGTAGCAATATTGGCAACTGAGAAGGCAATATTGGCAACTGAGAAGGCAATATTGGCTAACTGAGAAGGCAATATTGGCTAACTGAGAAGGCAATATTGGCTAACTGAGAAGGCAATATTGGCTAACTGAGACGTAATGTCTGCTACTATAGCAGGCACGTCATATTGTTGCCTCACTCTCTCGGTTATTAAATTTTATTCTCCGTCAAGTCTAAGGTTAAGACTGAACTCGTTTCACCTTCTTATCCACCGTAGCCTGATTCCTTGGTTTTCTGACCGATTGGATTTCAACCCTTGCCCATCGAATGATATCATTCATGTGCAATAATATTATGTTTACGACGCCACAGAAGCAGTTAGATTAGATCAGATAATATGATTAGATTAGGCAAATCAAGTACAGGAACAGGTCTATGATAGGCTTTGACGTTTCATGGAACAATGCACATTAAAAGAGTAGGCCTATTTAGGGGAAACAAAATGTCGTCCATAGCAACGAGTAGGCTAATTGTTTATTATACGTCAAAGTCATACACGATGTACAAACAATTTAACGCTATAACATAGACCCTACATGTATTTTACGTTAATACTGTCGCTGGTGTGTTACTCTTTCGCAGAATTTTAGTGAGTCCGCCTCCACATTATTATTTCATTCTGTTCTTCTCGTATTTCTTCCGCTTATCGAATCTTTGTAACATAGCTTTATCTCCTCCTTGAAGTAGTTTTGCAATGATTGCCTGGGACTTTATCCTTCTTCATTTTCCTGACAGCATTTCTGACCTCTTGCAGAAATTTGGCATTGTTTGCGGTAACTGCGAGAACTTTAAGCTTATTCGACGTAGTTGTTGAGCAGTTGTTCAATGAACTTCTTTCATCATATCTGTATGCTTTTCTACCATTTCAACATTTGTATCTTTGACTGATGTACCTTTGAGTTCGAATTGTCTACTGGGTAGTTTTATCTCATTACAAACTTCCTGCTTTCTACTGATCTTGAAACCTCCCCCTCATCTTTTCCGCATTGAGTTTGCTTCCAATAATGTCTTTATCTCTTTGCAGTTTCCTTCTGATTTCTCTAGTGAGCCCGTTAAACTGTTTCCGTTTTGCGATGTGAGTTTCTTGTTTGGCTGGAGTGTTTCTTTTCTCCACAAGTTCTATCACTTCGTCTGACATCCATTGGTCCTTAGGCTTCTTGTCAGTTCGTTTGACTGGGCCTATAGGTTGTTGGATGCTGTTTCCTTTTTATATGTTTGACCACGTAGGCCTAATTATCGGCAATCCTTCGAAGTCCGGTCCCAAATTATTTCACAGCATTTTTTCTCACCGTCACTTTATAAACAGTTTATCGACTACTAAAAATTGTAATTGGCGCACAGCATTTGCAAATAACTGCCGAAGAAATCAAATAAGGTAAAACTCCATTTTAGTGTATTTTATTATTCCTCTTAGGCCTATAGTCAACTCCATTTTAACGTCTTTTATTCAAACAATAATATTATTAAGTAATTTATCGTTTTAGCTTTCTAAATTATTCGCCCATTGTAAATAGTATGAACATCAATCTAAATTTCTACTTACCGCACCCTATGATTTTTTTCATCGATCCAGCTTCTACTTACACTGTATGTAGGCCTACATTGTATTGTATTGTATTTGAACACTTGTTATAGCGCCCCTACCAGATATCCCATTCAGAGGCGCTCCCGACTACTGCGCGAACGCTGAATCGGAGTTTCACGCCGAAGCGCATGTATGTATGTATGTATGTATGTATACGTACGTGTGTATCAAGACACTTTATATAGCGCCTTTAAAGTACCTCACCAAAGGCTATTATACCATAGGTTAGATTTGAACTCGAATCGTTGGTTTGAAAGTCTAGAGTGCTAACGATGTTAGTCGGTCACCACCGTTGAATCCTGCATAGCTTATAAATAATAGATGTCATAGGAGACACTGCCTATAATTATAGACCCTACAGCTTGCACGCATACAATAAACAGCATATTATTTTTACAATGCATTATATTCATTCATTCATTCATTCATTCATTCATTACTTGAATTTATATTTAGCGCCTCTTCTATTCATACTACTTACAATGGGCGAATATATATATGACATTGTATTATATTATCGCCTGTGTATGACACACAGCGTGTACGAGATTTCCTTGTTTAAGAATTACAGAGACATCTACCTCGCAACGCCGCCTCTTCAATCATCTTTCGACATTGACCAATTTGGTCGGTCGTGGCATAATTTACGACCAGAGACTTTGAGCCATCTGCAAAACTATACTTGTGCGGCAGATGACTAATCAACTTTGACTCGTAAGTTCGACTTCTACAGAATTCTTTCGCCATCTGAAATAAATAGCGCACACCTGTAGAAATAGGAAATGGCCACACTAGGTGTCCACCAGATAGACATAACCCGCTTCAAAGACCAACCGATATCAAATCAAATCAAATCAAATCAATTTTATTGCAACCCATAAGAACATAACAAAACATATAAATCAAAATTGCAACCCAAAAAATATAACAACAATATAAATCACATAACGAGATAAAGCGAAAAAGAAAACCAGGGTAGCAAAAGGGAAACCCAGAAGGGATGTTAGTCCCGCTAAAGTAGGGTCCCCGTGCCTTTGTATTCAATGACCTAAATTCATTATTGGCCAGTGAAAGAAAGAGAGATAGATGGTCATCCGCAACACCACAGAACAAGGTAAAAACTGGACCCAGGATGTTACAAAAGCGGAACCCTCCTCCTTAACCAGGCTTGGGACTGGCACGACAAATGGCAAAGATGGTAAAGTAAAAGACCAATTGCCGTGGCGGAGTTGCCTACTATGAGGTCTGGTGTTGTGACGGGTAATGGGTCTAAGAGAACGCTTTGCTATGTAGGCTAGTGTGAAACAAGACTGATTGAGAAGAAAGAAAGTGATGTTGACTCATCGACTGCCAGGGTTGAAATGTCGAATAAAGTGCTAGAGCGTAGCGTCCAGGGCTCAATCCGAAGAACAAACAAAGCGCCGGTGTCACGAAATAGAGTATCCCCCATTAGAATTCATATCCCCTTAGCGAAATGAAGTATCCGGCCGGATGAATCTGAACGTGAGGGACTATCCCCCTCGTGCAAAAGTATCCCTCATGAGTCGTACGAAATCATCCCCATTCAAAAAGTATCCCTTTGCAACTTAATTACAAATTGTGCTATTTAAGTCAATTTAGAACCATAGTTGGCAAAAACGGTTAAAACTGAATAAAATGAAAAACCTCGTCTTTTCAAAAACAACAAATAAAAAACGAGAAAACGGGACAAAAAAGAAACAAGAAAATAATTTCACTTTGTTACATCTTGTAGGCCTACTGCATTTTGAAAGTAAAATCCGTATTTAAACAATTTAATTTTAATCAGCAAACAACCAAACTAAGTAACATACAACAATTATTTTATTTATATATGTTTTGTTTAATAACTAATGTAAAAATAAAAAATATTGAAATCTTTTCTAATTTACATTGTGAACATAAGTCCACATAGGCTAAGTCCATGCTGACTAACATAAACAAACATAAGTAAACACTAAACTTTGTGAGTATGGAGTGTAGCCTACTTTATTGAAACTTGTACATGTGCTTAAAATTTTTACTTATATAATAACTTGATATAGAGTAATATCAGTGAGTTTATCAGTCAGTCTGAGATTATTGTATATAAAGACAAAATTTAGCATATTTGGATAATTTAGAAATTCAAATAACTTTTAGAAATGTTATTTCTGGTACCGTGCTATTTATTTAACAAATGATGACATTCAAATAGTCACGTAATTACCCGAATCCTCGAAAGTACAGAAACAACGTAGGCCTAAGCGATTTCAGACAAAATGCAATTAAGACACAGTGTCATGAAAAGGGACTAAGGTGCTAATTAGGTGACTTGGTAGCTCGAGCTTGATATCGGTCGTTTCGTATCTATCGTCATTGAAGCCATTTGAGGCAACAAGCCAACTTCCAGGGTTCTTGCGTTCTGTTTGCTTTTGTAATCTCTCGCTAATTAAGCAGTGCCTCAAAAGTTAGTCCATTCGCATAATTAGTTGCGTGAAGGTCTTGATGCGATGGAAGTGTATAAACGGAGGAAGACAAATATAAGCAGTCACAAACGACAGTGTACTGATAAAGAACTAAGGTGCTAATTAGGTGACTTGATAGCTCGTAACTAATATCGGTTGTTTCGTATCTAGCAAAGCCATTGAAGCCATTATATAGTGTTAGGGTCTCATGTCTGTCATGAGTCCTAACCACTACTAGGATGGGCATTCGTTACCCTAGTGAGTAGTTCCTTAGCCGAGGAGAGTAGGCTATATAAGGAGGTACGAAAAAAGGCGGTGAGAGAATCTCCGATACTCGGCCTTCGCGCTAGTCGGGTTGTCTGAGATTTCTCTGCAGGGGTTGCATGGTAGTCAAGTTAGTTCGTGACTTGTGCCATTTTCAAGTCTTACGGTGCTTCAGTTTGTGATGTTCGTCAGCCCGTTGCTGAGTTACAGACTTCTTGTTAGTTGGTCGTTCTTCACATTGAAAGCGAACCTTTCTTCCACCGTCGTTCAACGGTTGGGTAATGTATCGTGTTGAATTATTGTTTTTGTCGAGAATTATACCTTGAAAACTAGATTCGAGTCTTCAGCTTCGTTATAGCTATAGGGAACCCGTAACAATATTTAGAAGCACCAAGTGAAATATCTATAATTATTTATACGCAAAAGGGAAATAAGCTGAATTGAACAACTTTTGCACAAACGTACAGTCAAAGCATCTAACATTAAAAATGAATTTTAAAAGTATAATTAACTAATGAAATGTGGTATGCAATGCTGGTTGTCAGTTCTATAATCAATACGTCAAAAATTATACGCCCTCATAGAGCCGTTAAGCAGTTGAACTGAATTTATGATCTGAAAGAGCGCATTCGCTTTAGTGGAAAAGTGGTTCAAAGTGAACATTTAAAAAAATTGACTTTTGAACTAGAGGGCTCACTTAGAGTCACTTGCTTTAAATATTTCTGGCTTTGGATTTTGATTAAAATATATATTCATAAATTAAACGCATTAAAAAAATAATGCCTTATACCTGTGCAATTTCATCCCCCGGGGGATGATTTCACACGATGGGAGATAAAAATGGTTTATCCCCCGGATACTCTAAACCGGTTTATTCCATCCGGGGGGGATAAATTCATACATCCCCCGGATAGTCTTAGGACGGATACTCTATTTCGTGATACCGGCAGGAATAGTAAGTAAGTTGGTATAATCAGCCAATAAGCCGAATCGATATGTCGAGTGCGCATGCGCAGTGGGTCGGGTCATTAACTGAGGTAAAGGTCAATACTACCAAATTGTCAACACACAACACACGTGTCGTAACTTTACGAAGTTTTAAGAGTGAAAATCAATCGATAGAAATTTTAATTTTTTGATATGCC
Source organism: Aporrectodea caliginosa (assembly GCA_020284085.1). Classification (NCBI taxonomy): domain Eukaryota; kingdom Metazoa; phylum Annelida; class Clitellata; order Crassiclitellata; family Lumbricidae; genus Aporrectodea; species Aporrectodea caliginosa. The sequence goes on from JACEVL010000204.1 coordinate 1,191,723, forward strand.
AGCTCATTGTGCTGTAATAAGTTGTAGAAACAGTGAATACCGAAAAAACTGTAAAAGAGCAGTTTCTATGCTTTGCACAATGTTTAATTTGGTACTGCTCCCTGCATAATTAGGCTATGAGACATGTTTAATTTGGTACTGCTCCCTGCATAATTAGGCTATGAGACCCAGTTCACGAAAGAAATCCTCTGAAAAATAGGTATTAGTCTTAATCTAATTGAAATCAGTATGTTAAAATAGTTAACATTCTTGTAGCAGTTAATTTTCAGATCTCACCCAAAACCATTATTACGTACTGAATGAACACCAATTTCTCTGTGTCAAATTCTGCTGGTGCAAACTGCTTATCCCTCCAAAACTCTAAAGCGCCTCTCGAAAGCCAAGCGCAGGGTACCAGCTTATTCACGAGCTCTGCGTCTAGTCAGAAGGGTTGTCCAGAACTTAAGATGAGTTGTGACCGGGGTTGAGAAAGAGTGAGAAACGGGGATGATGATCGGGTAGAGCGGGTTGGCTGTATGAAGAGTTCGTGAAGATATTTAGGCTGGGCCTGGGAGTGTTGCAGGCAATGTAGGTTAGTGATAGAACTTTAAGTGGATTCGCTCTGGCATTTTTAACCAAGGGAGTGATTAGAGGATAGGAGTGATGTGATGCTGATGCTTGGGGGTTCTGGGTGATAAAGAAGAGGAGGGGATTATTACATTATACAAAACCTCGTAGCATAAGTTTTCTGATTGGCTTTTCTGGTGCTAACCCTTCTTAAACATGATAGATTAATAATAATAATAATAATAATAATAATAATAATAATAATAATAATAATAATAATAATAATAATAATAATAATAATAATAATAATAATAATAATAATAATAATAATAATAATAATAATAATAATAATAATAATAATAATAATAATAATAATAATAATAATAATAATAATAATAATAATAATAATAATAATAATAATAAATAATCATAGCACTGTTACATCGTGAATGCATGCAGGCAATGTTAAGATGCCTGCATTAAACACCTTTAATGAAACAGTTACTACCAGCCATTGCAACAGAACATATGAAGAGGTAACAGGAGATGATTCTATGCAAAAAGATGAATATACTTAGTTCAGTTTAATTTAATCTGCATGTAATACTGACGAGTTCTACTTAACATGCCATGACCATCAGCAGTCACAAAATATTGTAATGTTACGCATATGTCTGCATAACTAATTGGGCACATAACCTTAAGACTTAACCTCACCACAGCATCTATAAGACTTAGTGACAATTCTATTGGGTGAAGCACCCACAAAATGAAAGTTTCTTATGCATGCATAAGCCACATTCCTGAACTAATAAGTTTTCCTGATCCAAGTTTTGAATCACATACAGTGTAGTACATTTCAACTGCTTTGCTTTCATGGCCATGTCTCAGAGATGGAAGATAAGCACTAACTTTTTGCCACCAGTTATCAGTTTGATAACAGAAGTGGCACACACTTTTACCAGGAATAAGTTTCTTTGCTCATGTAAAAACTTTATGTGCAATCGATGCTGAAATACGTCCTTTTCACAAAACAAACCAAAGTGGGCTTTTACTCTGACCACGTGTTTTTTCTTCAATCTACTTAAGTTGAAACTCTGCATATACAGGCAGAACAAAATCAGTAGCACAATCAAAACCAATCAATCAATCAATCAATTTCGTTTATTCTCTACATCAAGCTCACAGGTCACAACTTGTAAGTTAGTTAAGAACATTATTGAGTTGAGCCTTTCTTTCTTTTCAACTGACTATAACCAGCCTAGGCCCTAATTGAATATAGTTTAAAAAGGGTGGCCCTAATTAAGCGGGGCTTGTGCCGCTTTTGGATCTCCTCTGTTCCCTAGCCAATGCACCGGTATGTAGGCCTAATTGTTATATGCATTGTGCTTCTTGAAATAAAAAGTTTGTCAGTAATTATTGTCAGTCTGTTCAACATTGACATCAGCTGATGGCCGTGATGGGTGCAGAATGTTTATCGTACAACAGCGGTCGTAATCGCAATCCTTGAAACTTCTAAAGCGCTACTCGAAAGCCAAGCGCAGGGCACCAGTTTATTCACGAGCGCGGTGTCTAGTCAGAAGGGTTATCCGAGCGAGTAGCCCGAAGAAGGTCCGAGTCCGGTTTCCAGAGGATCAGAGAGCGGTCAGAGTAGCTGCTAAGGTGGGTCGGATATTCTCGAAACATTGCGGGAAACTTTTGCGGGTAGTTCTGGCTAAATGCGGCATACGCCAAAGACACAAACGCTTCTTTCTTTTGACATTGAATAATTTTTAATTCACGATCCCGGCAAAATTTTCTTATATTATCGCCATTCCAACGTTTTAGATCATCTAATTCATTAATGTTCTCCATGTCTCATACAATAACAGAACGCTTCCGGTAGTATTGACCTAAACAGGTCGACGTGACCTAAATAGGTCACTGAGATGTCGAAACGCTTATTCACAGATGACCATGTACCATGTCAGCAGTGCCATTACAGTCTAAAAAATCGCATTTCACATAACTTTGTATGAAGCCTACATTGCATTAATTTTTGCATGAAGATTTTGGAGGGTAATTTCACATCCCTGCGAGTGACTTTGACGAAGCGGAGGCCATCTTCCGCTAATACGACCAAACCTCAGTTTCTCCGATCACATCAGCCATTTTTACAGTTCTCGCTATAGGTGCGTACCCATGCTCTTCGCAGAATCCGCCCACTGTTTGACATCAAAACCGCATAATGTTGGCCACATCAACAGTACACGATAAGCTGGACTACTGTGAGTCACCGTACGGAACATAGATACACCCGCTATCAAGCTACTAGGTCGCTCTAGTCCTTCTCGAGTACTTTTTTGTACTGTAGGTAGGCTACCTCAACGTTTCGATCACGATTTCTCAAGCCAGCTGCACAAATGCCCTGCAGCAGCGATACCTTGAACTTATAAGAACAAATACGATCGATGTAAGAATTTGACACAAAGCATCTCTCGACAGGAATAATGCATCACACTTGATGATTACCGGTATGTGGTAATGTGCTGCTCTATTATGAGCTGCTTTAGGATACTTATCAAGTCAACTAACCTGATGAACCGAATAACGTCATGAAACGAGAAAATGATGACACCGAGTAAGAAAACAACTACGGGTACGTTAAAAATAGAAATATCCAATATTAAATGCAGATGGTATCGGAATCTAGGAATCAGTGTTAAATTCGATACGATAGAGCTGACGTACTGGAAGTAAATAAAGAACAATGACTTTTTAGACCTGACTCCTGGAAACCCTACTCAGTAGGCCAAGTAAGGCTTAAAAGGCATGCATTCAATCCATTCCGTTTCACACGTGTAACTAAGATATTATGTTGTGTCGATTAAAATCTCGTTCTTCATCTGTGTTCTCTACAGATATCATGCAGTTATAACGGTTAACTTCCTGTAAAAATGTTATTCTCAGCTCTTGCGCCTTATCTATCTGGTCGCTAGCCACCGGACTCTGATCTTCACTAGATATCTCTATCGAACAGGACGTAGCGCTCGAGAATGAACTGGTGCCCTGTGCTTAGCTTTAAAGTAGCGCTTTAGAAATTTACGATTAAGATGAAAATAATTACTTGATCAATGAATTTCAGCCGCGGAGTTCACGAAACTGTTTCTCAGACCGTCTGAGAAAAGTACAAGAGTCAGCTGCTAATTGGACTCTGTCCACATTAACTTTGAATTTGATGTGCGATTTGGCTTTGACCTTTGAACTGCTCGTCGTATCATGTGATAAAATGCAGTCCGCCGTTCCAGATAAACTGCATCAGACCAAGGCCTACTTAAAGTGTCCAGTTAAAGTGTCAGATACATGGCAGAGATAAACAAGTCTTGTAAAGCTTTAGCATTACTTGGACCTGCTAAATAGGGTGGAGTGAAAAAAGTAATAATTCAAACAGAAGCGACGAAAGGTGATGAGGCCTGTGATACAAAAAACCCAACACCAAGCGACTTCGTAAGTTTGCGCTCCGGCGTGTGGCTGCCGAAATGTTTGCTCTTGGATTAACAATTACAAGCAAGCCATCGCAGACAACTAATACAGTGCATGCATGAACATAGGCGTAGCTACATGGAGGCACGAGGAGGCAGTTGGCTCCTCTTGCTTTTTTCATAAAATATTATAGTGGAGTTTCAAAATGGACCAATGACGCAAATGACCAGGTTTTTGCTAATGGTCTGTGGAAGTTGGCCTCCTCTTGAATTAAGTCAGACGGCAGGTGCGTGTCTGGAAAAAGGCATGTCTAAAAAAAGGTGAATGACTAAAAAAAAAGGTCATCAAAGTTAAAATGTCTAAGAAAAGTCATGAAAGTTAAAATGTCAAAGAAAAAGTCATCGAAGTTAAATGTCTAAGAAAAGGAAACTTGTCTAAAATAAGGTCATCCAAGTGTTGAAATGTCTAAAAAAGTCATCGAACTTAAAATGTCTTATTATAAAAAAGATCAAAGTTAAAAAGGTCATCGAAGTTAAAATGTCTACACTGTGTCCACGATAAAGTAGACCCCTAGACTTTGTTAAATATCTTGGTCAATTGTACCACTATAGGTACTAAATTTGGTGCACATGAATTTCAGTCTATTCTATCTAAACCCTGCAAATTTTATTACAATTGATGCAACGGTTACGAGGAGCCCTTTATGAAATTGGGTGGTTCAGGAACCAAGTTACCCACACGTAAAACGCATCGACAGATGCGTGCGCGGCTGATCATCCTGACTCAGCACCAGTTCTCCGACAGCATTGATATTTGTTTGCGTCCATGGTTTTGTTTATGTCTCGTGGTTTCTTTGCAACTGATCCGGTTGTGGCAATCTTTTTAACAGCTTGCTGACACCAGCTAGGGACCAATTTTTCATTGGAAATTCTGTAATGAGTCTCCTACGCCATACCACCCCTTCGTCTCTCTCAATTCCTTGATTAAAAATCTTAATCCTCTGCACTGAAAACCATTTCTTTACAACCAACTACTGTTACTGTTACTGTTACTGTTACGTAAAACAGGTCTCGTAGTCTAATTGTTTCCGAAAATGACGCTTATAAACAATAGCCTATCCCTGCGGTAGCCAGAAAAATGACGTAATTCTATGCGTTTTACGTGTTGGTAACTTGGTTCCTAAACCACCCAATTTCATAAGGGTATATCATCGTAACTGTTGCATCAATTGAAATAAAATTTGCATGGTTTAGATAGAATAGACTGAAGTTCATGTGCACCAAAATTTAGTACCTATAGTAGTACAATTAACCAAGATATTTAACAAAGTCTAGGGGTCTACTTTATCGTGGACACAGTGTGACTGTGACCAGTACTATGCACTAGTCTGTGAAGTTGCCTCCTCTTGAATATAAGTCTGGCTACGCCCCTGTGCATGAATTGAACATCCCTCTGCCATCCGGTCGGTGGAGGACGACATTCTGTGCAGTAATTGGTCGTAGACTTCAGCACCAATCCGCGAACTCTCTTCGTCTTTCAAATGGAACCCGACACAAAACAGACAGTAACTTAAAACCCTTTAAAATGGACGAGTCCATTGCCTTGCGGTGATGCTCGATAACAAGCGCCAGAATACGGTTGAACGGTTCAAAACCAAAAGAAACAATTGCGAAAGAGAAATAATTTGAGTAATGCATACAATGTCGTCATCAAGGCAACAATGGAAAATTGTCTTAGGCGGGTCACGTTAGGGATGTTTTTGATATAAACAGTCTTCGTCTTCCTCCATCGATAGAGTCTCGCTGATGGTCTCAAAATGCTCTCTTAGCAAAATTGTTTCCGATGCTACAATATCCAGCCGTTAGGCCTATTTTGGTTAATTAGTTACTTATAGGCTATAATGCTGGTTTCTAATCCACATTCCACAAGGCATCGATCGATGCCGAATCAAAGCCAAGCCGTAATCATATCAATAGCCAGAGATCAATCCATAAGACAGAGAGGACGATTATGGTTGTTAAGCAATGTGAAATGTGTTTTAAGCTGACAAGAGAATAAAATGACATAGGCGACTGAGTAGAACAAACAGATAAAGCAAGAAAAAAGGTCCAGCAACCGAAAACATCTACTGTACAAGCCTGTTTATTCGTTATTACAGAACTCAAAAATAATTCTAAATTTTGATGAAACCGTGTCGCCAAACAGGGAAATTATTCAGGTTAACTATATAACTGCCACATGACTAAAATTGATTGAGTCTATTTAAGCAACGAGTTGACATCAGTGGCATTCTGAATGTACCTATGAGTCAAATAGATAGAGTCAAAATAGATAAGATAAGATAAGATAAGATAAAGATATTCTTTAATTGACCAATTGCCATACGCATTTTGTTGCAAATACATGGTAATAAACATACATCATCTATTGAACTGATCAGGACAGTCAAATATTCTAAAAATCATCATAATCCGAAATCCGAAATCCCATATATATCATCCTAATGATGAAAGTTTTCCTCACGATGACATCGTCATGAGGCTACATGTATACTTTGGAAAATTCATATGTAGCCTAAGTATAAACCATATTTGGTCAGACATAGCACTTTAGGAACATGACATCTCAAAATCCTTTGGTTTGGTCAATAAGCCTAGAACGACTGATTAGAAGAACCTTTATATACTGTAACAGTAGACAGTTAATATAGTCAATGACAATTAAATCTTATCGTTTCAATTCTCCTCAATTATAATTAGGAAGTTTGAAAGCGCATTATCTGTAGAGTGTAGACACGAGAACAAATAATCAGCTTTCACGTAGGCCTATGTACCAATGAGCGGTTCTTTGGGCATAAATATTAAATAGCCTATAGGCCCTATACCTAATTTCATCGGTTTAGCTTTTTAATTTTTATCACCCAGAAAAATGACCCTATGTGATGGCAACAAACAACGAAAAAAGGAACATTTGATGCTTAATCACAAAACCAACGTGTTTTGCAGTTCGCAGGCGAAAGATCGCTACATAATCGACCAGGGTTCAGCAGAGTGATATAATTATGCTGCTGCTAGCAATAAAATGCGCGTACAGCTCTTATATCGCTCTCAAATAAATGCAGGTTGAAACCCGTTAAGTCTAATGGACCACAAATAAGGATATGTTTGTTTTGTATAATAGTTCTAAAAGTATAATTAAAACAAGTCATCATTTTATCACAAATCTGCACATGGATTAAACGTCTTGCAGCTAAAGACGACTCTTTGTGGTCTCCTTTAATTGATCGTTGGGTTTCTGAACAATCTCATACACAGACAGAAGCAAGTCCACCCATCCAGCTCCCTTCTGGAAACCACCTCTGGGCAGAACTCCACACACAGAAAATTCAACATCATCCTTGAATACGTTTAAAACCCGACTGTTGCTGAGGAAAACTTCACGCATCAGTTTTTCATATCCAAGGCTAGTCCACACAAAACGGGTCAATGGCTTAAAAGCTTTACCGAAACCTTTCCCTCTAAGTCCTTCGCTGACAATGGCTGACCCATCGCATACTTTTCCTTTTCCACTTCGAGACATCGCATTATCGTGATAGAATAGAAACCCCAAAAGCTTATTTGTGTTTTCCTCTTCTATTACTGCCGTGTAGCCTTTGGCAAGCATCTCCACGCGCATGAGGTTCAATGACGGGAATTCATGCACTGAATAGCCTTCGCCTTTCTCTGCCGCATCGGAAAACATCTCATACAGAAGATGATCTTCGTCTTTCTTTGCATTCCGAAGGACAAGTTTGGTACCATTCTCCAGAGGGAATGTTTTCGGAAGACCTGGAATTTGCGGGATATCTACGCTTGTGTATTCTTCGAACACTTTTTCAGGTGTTAAGTAAGACTCCAACATTGTGACAACGTCTTCAGACGATCTCATCTGCAAAGGAGACAATATAAGAAATTGGCAATTTAAATATTGTGCATCGTATGCATTTAGGCCTGCATTAGATGAACGTCATGCGCTCATTTACATTACCTAGTGTTGATTACAGTCAAAAGAAGCCGAACTGACATATAAGTTTGGACTTCCATGAATTTCGTCCTCTTAAAGAACAAAGGAATTAGCATTAGGATAATAATTATAATTTATTCATTCAGAGCATTTAGGCCTACAATGGACTATAGTTTATAGAATATACCGATTTACATACTTGAAGTTACCTCAAATAAAATGGACACTTTTAACAAGTTAAAATTCCAAATGAATACGAGAAAGAACTTCAAAAGCAACGAATGTTGAGAAGAGTAGGGTGACAACATTACAAATCTACCTGAACATTATGATTTGAGGTAAGTCCATTTAGTCCGAAATTTGTGAGAAAACATTTCGCTATTGTCTTTCGTTTATCTTATTTATTTAAAAGCACAATCGATCTTTCTGCAAAGTGGTTCTGGAAATCTCAGACCACATTATTTCAACCAGTTTGGTAGAACGGCCACTGTTAGAAATCCTCTTCTTCAGAGCTGCATGTACACCACATGAAGATATGTGTCGCCTCAAGTGTGAAGCATTGAGTGCAATTTGCCTTAAAATAAGCCACTAGACTCACTCAACTCCTCAACAGCCCCAGTGCTGGAAGACACGGCATTACTGGCTGTACACGGATCAAAGCTGCCGGGATAGAGGCATGGCTGGATGAACATGAACGCCTCGATTTTTCCGTTGGTTGGGTCGGACGCCTGGAAGATCTCGGAATAGTCAAACAGCGTCTCAATCGACTCACTGTCTTTCTCATACTCGTCAACTCCCACGTTGTCACCTGCATCATGCCAAGATAATTATATAAATACAAATAGATATTAGTTAAGAATTTGATGCATTTTAGGTCGAAATACATCACTCATTGGCGAACAGAAAATGCGGTCAGAAAGGTCATAACAAATTTAGATCCAGCAACAGAGAAACCTTGTTAAATGAGAAGTCTTTTTGGTTCCATTATGCACTAAACGGGAAAATGCAAGTACATACACAGTACTATCATGAGGCTAGATTATTAATATAGGCTAGATTAAAGGGATTAAAGCATAAATATGGCACTTCTTCAAGATTTCTACTCAAAAGCGCTCTCTGAGCTAGTCCATATGATGTTAACTGTCATTACAAACGAATATATTACATCAGTTAGCAAAACAATACAATAAATATGTGTAGGCTATCTTGTGTTGAAATAAAGTCTCCTCCGGGGGAGAGTTTATTTCGACGGGGGATGAAATATTCTCTCCCCCCCCAGAGACTCTATTCTGAAACAAAGTCTCCGGGGGCGAATTTATTCTGAAACAGTTCCGCCGGGGGAGAATCTATTTCGAAATAGAGTCTCCGGGGGGAGACTTTTAGGAGGAGACTCTGTCACGCGACACCGACTGGCATCGACTAACGCTGACGACGGCAAGAAATCTACTGGGCTCATGCAAAAATTCGTTTATTTAATGACGCCGTCATATCGACGATGATTGGCGTTCATGCAAGCAGCGGAGCTCCAATTTATAGGCGTCGGCTCCCGCCCAAGAATCCCGCGCTCAGCCAACGCTAGTCACTGGCGCGAACAGGATCGTCGACAGCGATCAATAATTGCCGCCTGGCTGACAGCAGTAATTAAGGCGCCAAGCGGTTACAATGCAAGTGCACTTATTGGCGCCAAGCGGTTACGCGGCAGAAACTCATCGCGTCAAACTGTGTAGAACTAAAAAGGCGCTAAACTACTACGCAGCAGAAATTAGCAGGGCAGAAATAAAGGCGCCTAACTGTGTCATAGTTCGGCACAGAATGCCAAACATACTTCAACTCATGGATCTGACCCCAAAATGAGGATTACCACGTATACCACTAAACACACTGCAAGGAAGGCAAAGGTGACGTCCCTCTAAGCTCAGATTTGGATGCAGCAGCTGTTTGAGAGGAGCAGAAAAAGAACATCTCTTAAGTTAGCTTCGAGAGTTAATCAGCTTACATGTATCTAGCGACTTCCATTTTCCGTAGTCTCGACATATCGGCATAGTCTCTCCTGGTTGTAATGCAGCTAATGTTAATTTTAATTTTTCATAGTTTTGCCTTATGGGACAGAATTTAAGACAGATTTTAATCAAAAAATTCCGTTACTTTAAAGACAGAGAGAGCGAAGAGTAACATCGTATGCACTTCCTGTCAACATGCCAATAAACGAGACCCGTATGGGCCCACCTACGAACATGGTGCTAGGATAGTTGCAATTGCAGTTCCAACTCACTGGAGGGGGTCGTGGAAAAGATCTTTGGAGTTCCAAGCGATTGTACGTATGTATCCGAGCATTTATGTAGCGTCTTTGTTCTTTTAAATGCGCTACATAAACGTCATAATGTCAAACAATCTTACTAGCATTGCAGTATCGAAGCCCCCTGTGTGACCATAGAAGAAATGTACCAGTATACCTACTAATGTCTGTATATACCACTATATATAGGCATATTTCATATGTATGCAATAAAACCAGTTCAAACCCGCCAGCCTATGTATGTTCTACACACTAAACCCGAGCCCAGTCAGGAACCGTCATCCGGCCATTGACCGATATTGCCCGCGGGGAAAACGCATTTCGACCTCTGCTTGTACAATCGCCGCTTCGATCGAGCATAAATGGACCCATAGAATAAACTGGTATGAATTGCTGAACGCAGAATGTGAACGTTGACAATAGAGAATCGAATATTTGTATGAGAACATATTATGCTTTAGATGGTAGAGTGCGGTTTACCATTTCTAAGGCGTATTTAAAGGTTCCAATTGGAGATAACTGCTGACCTATTCGACCGTAGCAATATTGGCAACTGAGAAGGCAATATTGGCAACTGAGAAGGCAATATTGCGTAGCAATATTGGCAACTGAGAAGGCAATATTGGCTAACTGAGAAGGCAATATTGGCTAACTGAGACGTAATGTCTGCTACTATAGCAGGCACGTCATATTGTTGCCTCACTCTCTCGGTTATTAAATTTTATTCTCCGTCAAGTCTAAGGTTAAGACTGAACTCGTTTCACCTTCTTATCCACCGTAGCCTGATTCCTTGGTTTTCTGACCGATTGGATTTCAACCCTTGCCCATCGAATGATATCATTCATGTGCAATAATATTATGTTTACGACGCCACAGAAGCAGTTAGATTAGATCAGATAATATGATTAGATTAGGCAAATCAAGTACAGGAACAGGTCTATGATAGGCTTTGACGTTTCATGGAACAATGCACATTAAAAGAGTAGGCCTATTTAGGGGAAACAAAATGTCGTCCATAGCAACGAGTAGGCTAATTGTTTATTATACGTCAAAGTCATACACGATGTACAAACAATTTAACGCTATAACATAGACCCTACATGTATTTTACGTTAATACTGTCGCTGGTGTGTTACTCTTTCGCAGAATTTTAGTGAGTCCGCCTCCACATTATTATTTCATTCTGTTCTTCTCGTATTTCTTCCGCTTATCGAATCTTTGTAACATAGCTTTATCTCCTCCTTGAAGTAGTTTTGCAATGATTGCCTGGGACTTTATCCTTCTTCATTTTCCTGACAGCATTTCTGACCTCTTGCAGAAATTTGGCATTGTTTGCGGTAACTGCGAGAACTTTAAGCTTATTCGACGTAGTTGTTGAGCAGTTGTTCAATGAACTTCTTTCATCATATCTGTATGCTTTTCTACCATTTCAACATTTGTATCTTTGACTGATGTACCTTTGAGTTCGAATTGTCTACTGGGTAGTTTTATCTCATTACAAACTTCCTGCTTTCTACTGATCTTGAAACCTCCCCCTCATCTTTTCCGCATTGAGTTTGCTTCCAATAATGTCTTTATCTCTTTGCAGTTTCCTTCTGATTTCTCTAGTGAGCCCGTTAAACTGTTTCCGTTTTGCGATGTGAGTTTCTTGTTTGGCTGGAGTGTTTCTTTTCTCCACAAGTTCTATCACTTCGTCTGACATCCATTGGTCCTTAGGCTTCTTGTCAGTTCGTTTGACTGGGCCTATAGGTTGTTGGATGCTGTTTCCTTTTTATATGTTTGACCACGTAGGCCTAATTATCGGCAATCCTTCGAAGTCCGGTCCCAAATTATTTCACAGCATTTTTTCTCACCGTCACTTTATAAACAGTTTATCGACTACTAAAAATTGTAATTGGCGCACAGCATTTGCAAATAACTGCCGAAGAAATCAAATAAGGTAAAACTCCATTTTAGTGTATTTTATTATTCCTCTTAGGCCTATAGTCAACTCCATTTTAACGTCTTTTATTCAAACAATAATATTATTAAGTAATTTATCGTTTTAGCTTTCTAAATTATTCGCCCATTGTAAATAGTATGAACATCAATCTAAATTTCTACTTACCGCACCCTATGATTTTTTTCATCGATCCAGCTTCTACTTACACTGTATGTAGGCCTACATTGTATTGTATTGTATTTGAACACTTGTTATAGCGCCCCTACCAGATATCCCATTCAGAGGCGCTCCCGACTACTGCGTGCGAACGCTGAATCGGAGTTTCACGCCGAAGCGCATGTATGTATGTATGTATGTATGTATACGTACGTGTGTATCAAGACACTTTATATAGCGCCTTTAAAGTACCTCACCAAAGGCTATTATACCATAGGTTAGATTTGAACTCGAATCGTTGGTTTGAAAGTCTAGAGTGCTAACGATGTTAGTCGGTCACCACCGTTGAATCCTGCATAGCTTATAAATAATAGATGTCATAGGAGACACTGCCTATAATTATAGACCCTACAGCTTGCACGCATACAATAAACAGCATATTATTTTTACAATGCATTATATTCATTCATTCATTCATTCATTCATTCATTACTTGAATTTATATTTAGCGCCTCTTCTATTCATACTACTTACAATGGGCGAATATATATATGACATTGTATTATATTATCGCCTGTGTATGACACACAGCGTGTACGAGATTTCCTTGTTTAAGAATTACAGAGACATCTACCTCGCAACGCCGCCTCTTCAATCATCTTTCGACATTGACCAATTTGGTCGGTCGTGGCATAATTTACGACCAGAGACTTTGAGCCATCTGCAAAACTATACTTGTGCGGCAGATGACTAATCAACTTTGACTCGTAAGTTCGACTTCTACAGAATTCTTTCGCCATCTGAAATAAATAGCGCACACCTGTAGAAATAGGAAATGGCCACACTAGGTGTCCACCAGATAGACATAACCCGCTTCAAAGACCAACCGATATCAAATCAAATCAAATCAAATCAATTTTATTGCAACCCATAAGAACATAACAAAACATATAAATCAAAATTGCAACCCAAAAAATATAACAACAATATAAATCACATAACGAGATAAAGCGAAAAAGAAAACCAGGGTAGCAAAAGGGAAACCCAGAAGGGATGTTAGTCCCGCTAAAGTAGGGTCCCCGTGCCTTTGTATTCAATGACCTAAATTCATTATTGGCCAGTGAAAGAAAGAGAGATAGATGGTCATCCGCAACACCACAGATCAAGGTAAAAACTGGACCCAGGATGTTACAAAAGCGGAACCCTCCTCCTTAACCAGGCTTGGGACTGGCACGACAAATGGCAAAGATGGTAAAGTAAAAGACCAATTGCCGTGGCGGAGTTGCCTACTATGAGGTCTGGTGTTGTGACGGGTAATGGGTCTAAGAGAACGCTTTGCTATGTAGGCTAGTGTGAAACAAGACTGATTGAGAAGAAAGAAAGTGATGTTGACTCATCGACTGCCAGGGTTGAAATGTCGAATAAAGTGCTAGAGCGTAGCGTCCAGGGCTCAATCCGAAGAACAAACAAAGCGCCGGTGTCACGAAATAGAGTATCCCCCATTAGAATTCATATCCTCTTGGCGAAATGAAGTATCCGGCCGGATGAATCTGAACGTGAGGGACTATCCCCCTCGTGCAAAAGTATCCCTCATGAGTCGTACGAAATCATCCCCATTCAAAAAGTATCCCTTTGCAACTTAATTACAAATTGTGCTATTTAAGTCAATTTAGAACCATAGTTGGCAAAAACGGTTAAAACTGAAAAAACAAAAACCTCGTCTTTTCAAAAATAACAAATAAAAACGAGAAAACGGGACAAAAGAAACAAGAAAATAATTTCACTTTGTTACATCTTGTAGGCCTACTGCATTTTGAAAGTAAAATCCGTATTTAAACAATTTAATTTTAATCAGCAAACAACCAAACTAAGTAACATACAACAATTATTTTATTTATATATGTTTTGTTTAATAACTAATGTAAAAATAAAAAATATTGAAATCTTTTCTAATTTACATTGTGAACATAAGTCCACATAGGCTAAGTCCATGCTGACTAACATAAACAAACATAAGTAAACACTAAACTTTGTGAGTATGGAGTGTAGCCTACTTTATTGAAACTTGTACATGTGCTTAAAATTTTTACTTATATAATAACTTGATATAGAGTAATATCAGTGAGTTTATCAGTCAGTCTGAGATTATTGTATATAAAGACAAAATTTAGCATATTTGGATAATTTAGAAATTCAAATAACTTTTAGAAATGTTATTTCTGGTACCGTGCTATTTATTTAACAAATGATGACATTCAAATAGTCACGTAATTACCCGAATCCTCGAAAGTACAGAAACAACGTAGGCCTAAGCGATTTCAGACAAAATGCAATTAAGACACAGTGTCATGAAAAGGGACTAAGGTGCTAATTAGGTGACTTGGTAGCTCGAGCTTGATATCGGTCGTTTCGTATCTATCGTCGTTGAAGCCATTTGAGGCAACAAGCCAACTTCCAGGGTTCTTGCGTTCTGTTTGCTTTTGTAATCTCACGCTAATTAAGCAGTGCCTCAAAGTTAGTCCATTCGCATAATTAGTTGCGTGAAGGTCTTGATGCGATGGAAGTGTATAAACGGAGGAAGACAAATATAAGCAGTCACAAACGACAGTGTACTGATAAAGAACTAAGGTGCTAATTAGGTGACTTGATAGCTCGTAACTAATATCGGTTGTTTCGTATCTAGCAAAGCCATTGAAGCCATTATATAGTGTTAGGGTCTCATGTCTGTCATGAGTCCTAACCGGTCCTGGGATGGGCATTCGTTACCCTTGAGTAGTTCCTTAGCCGAGGAGAGTAGGCTATATAAGGAGGTACGAAAAAAGGCGGTGAGAGAATCTCCGATACTCGGCCTTCGCGCTAGTCGGGTTGTCTGAGATTTCTCTGCAGGGGTTGCATGGTAGTCAAGTTAGTTCGTGACTTGTGCCATTTTCAAGTCTTACGGTGCTTCAGTTTGTGATGTTCGTCAGCCCGTTGCTGAGTTACAGACTTCTTGTTAGTTGGTCGTTCTTCACATTGAAAGCGAACCTTTCTTCCACCGTCGTTCAACGGTTGGGTAATGTATCGTGTTGAATTATTGTTTTTGTCGAGAATTATACCTTGAAAACTAGATTCGAGTCTTCAGCTTCGTTATAGCTATAGGGAACCCGTAACAATAGTATAGAGAGTCACTGAGTGAAAAGATATAATTATTTATATGCAAAAGGGAAATAAGCTGAATTGAACAACTT
This sequence comes from Aporrectodea caliginosa, assembly GCA_020284085.1. Taxonomy (NCBI): domain Eukaryota; kingdom Metazoa; phylum Annelida; class Clitellata; order Crassiclitellata; family Lumbricidae; genus Aporrectodea; species Aporrectodea caliginosa. The sequence goes on from JACEVL010000204.1 coordinate 1,207,354, forward strand.
TTGCACAAACGTACAGTCAAAGCATCTAACATTAAAAATGAATTTTAAAAGTATAATTAACTAATGAAATGTGGTATGCAATGCTGGTTGTCAGTTCTATAATCAATACGTCAAAAATTATACGCCCCTCATAGAGCCGTTAAGCAGTTGAACTGAATCTATGATCTGAAAGAGCGCATTCACTTTAGTGGAAAAGTGGTTCAAAGTGAACATTTAAAAAAATGGACTTTTGAACTAGAGGGCTCACTTAGAGTCACTTGCTTTAAATATTTCTGGCTTTGGATTTTGATTAAAATATATATTCATAAATTAAACGCATTTAAAAAATAATGCCTTATACCTGTGCAATTTCATCCCCCGGGGATGATTTCACACGATGGGAGATAAAAATGGTTTATCCCCCGGATACTCTATACCGGTATAGTCCATCCGGGGGGGATAAATTCGTACATCCCCGGATAGTCTTAGGACGGATACTCTATTTCGTGATACCGGCAGGAATAGTAAGTAAGTTGGTATAATCAGCCAATAAGCCGAATCGATATGTCGAGTGCGCATGCGCAGTGTGTCGGGTCATTAACTGAGATAAAGGTCAATACTACCAAATTGTCAACACACAACACACGTGTCGTAACTTTACGAAGTTTTAAGAGTGAAAATCAATCGATAGAAATTTTAATTTTTTGATATGCCAGCTCATTGTGCTGTAATAAGTTGTAGCAACGGTGAATACCGACTAAAACTGTAAAAGAGCAGTTTCTATGCTTTGCACAATGTTTAATTTGGTACTGCTCCCTGCATAATTAGGCTATGAGACATGTTTAATTTGGTACTGCTCCCTGCATAATTAGGCTATGAGACCCAGTTCACGAAAGAAATCCTCTGAAAAATAGGTATTAGTCTTAATCTAATTGAAATCAGTATGTTAAAATAGTTAACATTCTTGTAGCAGTTAATTTTCAGATCTCACCCAAAACCATTATTACGTACTGAATGAACACCAATTTCTCTGTGTCAAATTCTGCTGGTGCAAACTGCTTATCCCTCAAAACTCTAAAGCGCCTCTCGAAAGCCAAGCGCAGGGTACCAGCTTATTCACGAGCTCTGCGTCTAGTCAGAAGGGTTGTCCAGAACTTGAGATGAGTTGTGACCGGGGTTGCGAAAGAGTGAGAATGGATGATGATCGGTAGAGCGGGTTGGCTGTATGAAGAGTTCGTGAAGATATTTGGGCTGGGCCTGGGAGTGTTGCAGGCAGTTGTAGGTTAGTGATAGAACTTTAAGTGGATTCGCTCTGGCATTTTTAACCAAGGGAGTGATTTGAGGATAGGAGTGATGTGATGATGTTTGGGGGTTCTGGTGATAAAGAAGAGGAGGGGATTATTACATTATACAAAACCTCGTAGCATAAGTTTTCTGATTGGCTTTTCTGGTGCTAACCCTTCTTAAACATGATAGATTAATAATAATAATAATAATAATAATAATAATAATAATAATAATAATAATAATAATAATAATAATAATAATAATAATAATAATAATAATAATAATAATAATAATAATAATAATAATAATAATAATAATAATAATAATAATAATAATAATAATAATAATAATAATAATAATAATAATAATAATAATAATAATAATAATAATAAATAACTTTAGCACTGTTACATCGTGAATGCATGCAGGCAATGTTAAGATGCCTGCATTAAACACCTTTAATGAAACAGTTACTACCAGCCATTGCAACAGAACATATGAAGAGGTAACAGGAGATGATTCTATGCAAAAAGATGAATATACTTAGTTCAGTTTAATTTAATCTGCATGTAATACTGACGAGTTCTACTTAACATGCCATGACCATCAGCAGTCACAAAATATTGTAATGTTACGCATATGTCTGCATAACTAATTGGGCACATAACCTTAAGACTTAACCTCACCACAGCATCTATAAGACTTAGTGACAATTCTATTGGGTGAAGCACCCACAAAATGAAAGTTTCTTATGCATGCATAAGCCACATTCCTGAACTAATAAGTTTTCCTGATCCAAGTTTTGAATCACATACAGTGTAGTACATTTCAACTGCTTTGCTTTCATGGCCATGTCTCAGAGATGGAAGATAAGCACTAACTTTTTGCCACCAGTTATCAGTTTGATAACAGAAGTGGCACACACTTTTACCAGGAATAAGTTTCTTTGCTCATGTAAAAACTTTATGTGCAATCGATGCTGAAATACGTCCTTTTCACAAAACAAACCAAAGTGGGCTTTTACTCTGACCACGTGTTTTTTCTTCAATCTACTTAAGTTGAAACTCTGCATATACAGGCAGAACAAAATCAGTAGCACAATCAAAACCAATCAATCAATCAATCAATTTCGTTTATTCTCTACATCAAGCTCACAGGTCACAACTTGTAAGTTAGTTAAGAACATTATTGAGTTGAGCCTTTCTTTCTTTTCAACTGACTATAACCAGCCTAGGCCCTAATTGAATATAGTTTAAAAAGGGTGGCCCTAATTAAGCGGGGCTTGTGCCGCTTTTGGATCTCCTCTGTTCCCTAGCCAATGCACCGGTATGTAGGCCTAATTGTTATATGCATTGTGCTTCTTGAAATAAAAAGTTTGTCAGTAATTATTGTCAGTCTGTTCAACATTGACATCAGCTGATGGCCGTGATGGGTGCAGAATGTTTATCGTACAACAGCGGTCGTAATCGCAATCTCCAAACTTCTAAAGCGCTACTCGAAAGCCAAGCGCAGGGCACCAGTTTATTCACGAGCGCTGCGTCTAGTCAGAAGGGTTATCCGAGCTAGTAGTCCGATGAAGGTCCGAGTCCGGTTTCCAGAGGACCAGAGAGGTCAGAGTAGCTGCTAAGGTGGGTCGGACATTCTCGAAACATTGCGGGAAACATTGCGGGTAGTTCTGGCTAAATGCGGCATACGCCAAAGACACAAACGCTTCTTTCTTTTGACATTGAATAATTTTTAATTCACGATCCCGGCAAAATTTTCTTATATTATCGCCATTCCAACGTTTTAGATCATCTAATTCATTAATGTTCTCCATGTCTCATACAATAACAGAACGCTTCCGGTAGTATTGACCTAAACAGGTCGACGTGACCTAAATAGGTCACTGAGATGTCGAAACGCTTATTCACAGATGACCATGTACCATGTCAGCAGTGCCATTACAGTCTAAAAAATCGCATTTCACATAACTTTACATTAGGCCTACATTGTATTAATTTTTGCATCAAGTTTTGGAGTGTAATTTCACATCCCTGCGAGTGACTTTGACGAAGCGGAGGCCATCTTCCGCTAATACGACCAAACCTCAGTTTCTCCGATCACATCAGCCATTTTTACAGTTCTCGCTATAGGTGCGTACCCATGCTCTTCGCAGAATCCGCCCACTGTTTGACATCAAAACCGCATAATGTTGGCCACATCAACAGTACACGATAAGCTGGACTACTGTGAGTCACCGTACGGAACATAGATACACCCGCTATCAAGCTACTAGGTCGCTCTAGTCCTTCTCGAGTACTTTTTTGTACTGTAGGTAGGCTACCTCAACGTTTCGATCACGATTTCTCAAGCCAGCTGCACAAATGCCCTGCAGCAGCGATACCTTGAACTTATAAGAACAAATACGATCGATGTAAGAATTTGACACAAAGCATCTCTCGACAGGAATAATGCATCACACTTGATGATTACCGGTATGTGGTAATGTGCTGCTCTATTATGAGCTGCTTTAGGATACTTATCAAGTCAACTAACCTGATGAACCGAATAACGTCATGAAACGAGAAAATGATGACACCGAGTAAGAAAACAACTACGGGTACGTTAAAAATAGAAATATCCAATATTAAATGCAGATGGTATCGGAATCTAGGAATCAGTGTTAAATTCGATACGATAGAGCTGACGTACTGGAAGTAAATAAAGAACAATGACTTTTTAGACCTGACTCCTGGAAACCCTACTCAGTAGGCCAAGTAAGGCTTAAAAGGCATGCATTCAATCCATTCCGTTTCACACGTGTAACTAAGATATTATGTTGTGTCGATTAAAATCTCGTTCTTCATCTGTGTTCTCTACAGATATCATGCAGTTATAACGGTTAACTTCCTGTAAAAATGTTATTCTCAGCTCTTGCGCCTTATCTATCTGGTCGCTAGCCACCGGACTCTGATCTTCACTAGATATCTCTATCGAACAGGACGTAGCGCTCGAGAATGAACTGGTGCCCTGTGCTTAGCTTTAAAGTAGCGCTTTAGAAATTTACGATTAAGATGAAAATAATTACTTGATCAATGAATTTCAGCCGCGGAGTTCACGAAACTGTTTCTCAGACCGTCTGAGAAAAGTACAAGAGTCAGCTGCTAATTGGACTCTGTCCACATTAACTTTGAATTTGATGTGCGATTTGGCTTTGACCTTTGAACTGCTCGTCGTATCATGTGATAAAATGCAGTCCGCCGTTCCAGATAAACTGCATCAGACCAAGGCCTACTTAAAGTGTCCAGTTAAAGTGTCAGATACATGGCAGAGATAAACAAGTCTTGTAAAGCTTTAGCATTACTTGGACCTGCTAAATAGGGTGGAGTGAAAAAAGTAATAATTCAAACAGAAGCGACGAAAGGTGATGAGGCCTGTGATACAAAAAACCCAACACCAAGCGACTTCGTAAGTTTGCGCTCCGGCGTGTGGCTGCCGAAATGTTTGCTCTTGGATTAACAATTACAAGCAAGCCATCGCAGACAACTAATACAGTGCATGCATGAACATAGGCGTAGCTACATGGAGGCACGAGGAGGCAGTTGCCTCCTCTTGCTTTTTTCATAAAATATTATAGTGGAGTTTCAATGGACCAATGACGCAAATGACCAGGTTTTTGCTAATGGTCTGTGGAAGTTGCCTCCTCTTGAATTAAGTCAGACGGCAGGTGCGTGTCTGGAAAAAGGCATGTCTAAAAAAAGGTGAATGACTAAAAAAAAAGGTCATCAAAGTTAAAATGTCTAAGAAAAGTCATGAAAGTTAAAATGTCAAAGAAAAAGTCATCGAAGTTAAATGTCTAAGAAAAGGAAACTTGTCTAAAATAAGGTCATCCAAGTGTTGAAATGTCTAAAAAAGTCATCGAACTTAAAATGTCTTATTATAAAAAAGATCAAAGTTAAAAAGGTCATCGAAGTTAAAATGTCTACACTGTGTCCACGATAAAGTAGACCCCTAGACTTTGTTAAATATCTTGGTCAATTGTACCACTATAGGTACTAAATTTGGTGCACATGAATTTCAGTCTATTCTATCTAAACCCTGCAAATTTTATTACAATTGATGCAACGGTTACGAGGATATACCCTTATGAAATTGGGTGGTTCAGGGAACCAAGTTACCAACACGTAAAACGCATCGACAGATGCGTGCGCGGCTGATCATCCTGACTCAGCACCAGTTCTCCGACAGCATTGATATTTGTTTGCGTCCATGGTTTTGTTTGCGTCTCGTGGTTTCCTTGCAACTGATCCGGTTGTGGCAATCTTTTTTAACAGCTTGCTGACACCAGCTAGGGACCAATTTTTCATTGAAATTCTGTAATGAGTCTCCTACGCCATACCCCTTCGTCTCTCTCAACTCCTTGATTAAAATCTTGTCCTCTGCACTGAAAACCATTTCTTTACAACCAACTACTGTTACTGTTACTGTTACTGTTACGTAAAACAGGTCTCGTAGTCTAATTGTTTCCGAAAATGACGCTTATAAACAACAGCCTATCCCTGCGGTAGCCAGAAAATGACGTAATTCTATGCGTTTTACGTGTTGGTAACTTGGTTTCCTAAACCACCCAATTTCATAAGGGTATATCATCGTAACTGTTGCATCAATTGTAATAAAATTTGCAGGGTTTAGATAGAATAGACTGAAGTTCATGTGCACCAAATTTAGTACCTATAGTAGTACAATTGACCAAGATATTTAACAAAGTCTAGGGGTCTACTTTATCGTGGACACAGTGTGACTGTATGTACTATGCACTAGTCTGTGAAGTTGCCTCCTCTTGAATATAAGTCTGGCTACGCCCCTGTGCATGAATTGAACATCCCTCTGCCATCCGGTCGGTGGAGGACGACATTCTGTGCAGTAATTGGTCGTAGACTTCAGCACCAATCCGCGAACTCTCTTCGTCTTTCAAATGGAACCCGACACAAAACAGACAGTAACTTAAAACCCTTTAAAATGGACGATTCCATTGCCTTGCGGTGATGCTTGATAACAAGCGCCAGAATACGGTTGAACGGTTCAAAACCAAAAGAAACAATTGCGAAAGAGAAATAATTTGAGTAATGCATACAATGTCGTCATCAAGGCAACAATGGAAAATTGTCTTAGGCGGGTCACGTTAGGGATGTTTTTGATATAAACAGTCTTCGTCTTCCTCCATCGATAGAGTCTCGCTGATGGTCTCAAAATGCTCTCTTAGCAAAATTGTTTCCGATGCTACAATATCCAGCCGTTAGGCCTATTTTGGTTAATTAGTTACTTATAGGCTATAATGCTGGTTTCTAATCCACATTCCACAAGGCATCGATCGATGCCGAATCAAAGCCAAGCCGTAATCATATCAATAGCCAGAGATCAATCCATAAGACAGAGAGGACGATTATGGTTGTTAAGCAATGTGAAATGTGTTTTAAGCTGACAAGAGAATAAAATGACATAGGCGACTGAGTAGAACAAACAGATAAAGCAAGAAAAAAGGTCCAGCAACCGAAAACATCTACTGTACAAGCCTGTTTATTCGTTATTACAGAACTCAAAAATAATTCTAAATTTTGATGAAACCGTGTCGCCAAACAGGGAAATTATTCAGGTTAACTATATAACTGCCACATGACTAAAATTGATTGAGTCTATTTAAGCAACGAGTTGACATCAGTGGCATTCTGAATGTACCTATGAGTCAAATAGATAGAGTCAAAATAGATAAGATAAGATAAGATAAGATAAAGATATTCTTTAATTGACCAATTGCCATACGCATTTTGTTGCAAATACATGGTAATAAACATACATCATCTATTGAACTGATCAGGACAGTCAAATATTCTAAAAATCATCATAATCCGAAATCCGAAATCCCATATTTATCATCCTAATGATGAAAGTTTTCCTCACGATGACATCGTCATGAGGCTACATACTTTGGAAAATTCATATGTAGCCTAAGTATAAACCATATTTGGTCAGACATAGCACTTTAGGAACATGACATCTCAAAATTCTTTGGTTTGTTCAATAAGCCTAGAACGACTGATTAGAAGAACCTTTATATACTGTAACAGTAGACAGTTAATATAGTCAATGACAATTAAATCTTATCGGTTCAATTCTCCTCAATTATAATTAGGAAGTTTGAAAGCGCATTATCTGTAGAGTGTAGACACGAGAACAAATATCAGCTTTCACGTAGGCCTATGTACCAATGAGCGGTTCTTTGCGCATAAATATTACATAGCCTATAGGCCCTATACCTAATTTCATCGGTTTAGCTTTTTAATTTTTATCACCCACAAAAATGACGTTATGTGTTGGCAACAAACAACGAAAAAAGGAACATTTGATGTTTAATCACAAAACCAACGTGTTTTGCAGTTCATATATGAAAGAATTCTACATAATCGACTAGGTTCAGCAGAGTGATATAATTATGCTGTTGCTAGCAATATAATGCAAGTACAAATTTTATATCGCTCTCAAATAAATGCAGGTTGAAACCTGCTTTGTCTAATGGACCACAAATAAGGATATGTTTGTTTTGTATAATAGTTCTAAAAGTATAATTAAAACAAGTCATCATTTTATCACAAATCTGCACATGGATTAAACGTCTTGCAGCTAAAGACGACTCTTTGTGGTCTCCTTTAATTGATCGTTGGGTTTCTGAACAATCTCATACACAGACAGAAGCAAGTCCACCCATCCAGCTCCCTTTTGGAAACCACCTCTGGGCAGAACTCCACACACAGAAAATTCAACATCATCCTTGAATACGTTTAAAACCCGACTGTTACTGAGGAAAACTTCACGCATCAGTTTTTCATATCCAAGGCTAGTCCACACAAAACGGGTCAATGGCTTAAAAGCTTTACCGAAACCTTTCCCTCTAAGTCCTTCGCTGACAATGGCTGACCCATCGCATACTTTTCCTTTTCCACTTCGAGACATCGCATTATCGTGATAGAATAGAAACCCCAAAAGCTTATTTGTGTTTTCCTCTTCTATTACTGCCGTGTAGCCTTTGGCAAGCATCTCCACGCGCATGAGGTTCAATGACGGGAATTCATGCACTGAATAGCCTTCGCCTTTCTCTGCCGCATCGGAAAACATCTCATACAGAAGATGATCTTCGTCTTTCTTTGCATTCCGAAGGACAAGTTTGGTACCATTCTCCAGAGGGAATGTTTTCGGAAGACCTGGAATTTGCGGGATATCTACGCTTGTGTATTCTTCGAACACTTTTTCAGGTGTTAAATAAGACTCCAACATTGTGACAACGTCTTCAGACGATCTCATCTGCAAAGGAGACAATATAAGAAATTGGCAATTTAAATATTGTGCATCGTATGCATTTAGGCCTGCATTAGATGAACGTCATGCGCTCATTTACATTACCTAGTGTTGATTACAGTCAAAAGAAGCCGAACTGACATATAAGTTTGGACTTCCATGAATTTCGTCCTCTTAAAGAACAAAGGAATTAGCATTAGGATAATAATTATAATTTATTCATTCAGAGCATTTAGGCCTACAATGGACTATAGTTTATAGAATATACCGATTTACATACTTGAAGTTACCTCAAATAAAATGGACACTTTTAACAAGTTAAAATTCCAAATGAATACGAGAAAGAACTTCAAAAGCAACGAATGTTGAGAAGAGTAGGGTGACAACATTACAAATCTACCTGAACATTATGATTTGAGGTAAGTCCATTTAGTCCGAAATTTGTGAGAAAACATTTCGCTATTGTCTTTCGTTTATCTTATTTATTTAAAAGCATACCGATCTTTCAGGCATTCCGAAATCCTTGACCATGATTGCGTTGTCTCTTAAACTGGCTCCTGCGATGTTGACCCAGTTTGGTAGAACGGCCACTGTTAGAAATCCTCTTCTTCTGAGCTGCAGATAAAGACCATGAAGACATAGAGCCACTTGGGTGAAGCACTGAGTGTAACCAATGTCGATAGCCTTTGCAAAATAAGCCACTAGACTCATCAACTCCGCGTACACTTCATCAACAATGTCCTTAGTACGGAAGACGTAGACACTGGCTGTACACGGATCGTAGCTTCGTTGATAGAGGCATGGCTGGATGAACATGAACGCCTCGATTTTTCCGTTGGTTGGGTCGGACGCCTGGAAGATCTCGGAATATTCAAACAGCATCTCAATCGACTCACTGTCTTTCTCATACTCGTCAACTCCCACGTTGTCACCTGCATCATGCCAAGATAATTATATAAATACAAATAGATATTAGTTAAGAATTTGATGCATTTTAGGTCGAAATACATCACTCATTGGCGAACAGAAAATGCGGTCAGAAAGGTCATAACAAATTTAGATCCAGCAACAGAGAAACCTTGTTAAATGAGAAGTCTTTTTGGTTCCATTATGCACTAAACGGGAAAATGCAAGTACATACACAGTACTATCATGAGGCTAGATTATTAATATAGGCTAGATTAAAGGGATTAAAGCATAAATATGGGAATGATAATAATGCATGAGTATATAGTTGTTGGGTTGGGCAACTAAGGCTAGAAGTGTGGGCTTGCATGGCATTGGTTAGGTATTTATCTCTGACAGGCAAAGTAGAGGTAACCTGGGCTGGGCTCCGTCTCTGATTGGACGGCTTCCCAGTTGCCTTCCAGGAAGCGCCCATAAAACCGGCTGCGCTTCTAGGAACGGTGCTTGTTCGGTGCCTGTTCGGGTTTTAGTTATCGGGGTAATTTGGGTTAGTAACTGTTGGGGGTAATCTTTGGATTCGGGTTGGTGAAGCACTTCATTGTTTTATAAGTAAACTTATATTATTATTATTATATCATTATTATTGACACCGTAACTCATAGTCTGACTGTGTCATCATTATTATAATAACTTAATTATGTGTTAACGTCATTACCTGTATAACTGTTCTCTAATGTTTTATGTTTTATTAAATGTTTAATATTCATCATGATTTATCTCTGTAGGTTCTAGTTAGGTAGTAATTCCCCATTGTCCATTCCGTATCCGGAGTGACTACCTAGTACATCTTATCAGTGATCTCTATTAATAATTAATACACACTAGTAAACATAATCTCATCAGACCAGACTAGTCTCCTATCATAGTTGGTGTAGAACCGGGTAGCGCCTTATAAGTTATATCGCGCATTGTTTAAGACTCCGTAACCTAAGCTCATACTTATGTCATACTCTGATTTCAGTCGTCACACGGTTTTCTTTATTTTTCTTTAGTTCATCATTTTCATGAATTTTTTTTTACGAACTATTTTTGATTCGACTGGAGTGCTCACCAACCGGGATCGCATTGACATAAAATTTTAATTGTTCTGATAATTTTGGAAAATTTTAAGTTTAGTAATTAGCGACTCTTACCGAACAAGCCGCATTTAAAGCCTTTCTCTTCTTAATTGTTTAATTGCATTGGATTTTCTATGCATCGCGTTAAGCCTATGCTAATTTTCTAAATTGTAAAATTTTAATTTGGGGGTCTTCTCTTATCTCAAATTTCTATTTTGATATTTGGACGATATTTAGTGTTGTGTAGTTTTGTTTAAGATATTGGTTTCCGAGCGAGTGTCTAGACTGACGTGAGTTCACGAGCCTTGTCAACCGCTTTCTACTGACCAAACCAGGACGTTTCTCAGCGACCGTCTTTTCTCAGAGCGATTTCTCCTGTCGATGATCGTGTTCCGTTCCGCTTCCTGAGTACAGCGCCTACGCCTACGCCTACGCCTTCAGGACCGCATCTGTTAGACGTTCTCTGTCGGGTGCTCAGGATCAATCAATTCAAGAACCAGGACCATGCAGTCATTGTTGGGATTCAGGTAGGCTTGTTTTTCCATTTTTTCCCTTTTCTCACGGTTATTCTTTATTCGGATCATTACACTGCTATACATACATATTTCTCAACCATATCATTTCTTTAGTCGTTGCTGCCTATAAGTACTGTTTTCATTGCCAGCGTATGTTTAGGCTTGATTGGTTTCAATGCATATGTCGTGTTGCTAGACAGAGTGCTTAGATACAGTTTATATATCTCTACTTGTTACAGTCTCCTGGAGTTGTCATCTTTCTCAGCCATATGGTTTAATTTTATAATCTGTGTCCTTACTTATTGTCTTATCGCTGTTTTATTGACTTTTCTTCGAGTTCTGCATTTATCTGTCATTGGTGGTACTATATATATACACTGCATTACAGGTTTCATATTTTTGTCCGGAATTCTTTTTCAATCTTTCATCAGTCTATTTTTATCGCATTATTTCTTGTTTCTTTTGACTGTCTTTACTAATTCTTTCTGTTTTACTGTCGTTTCTTTCTTATCTTGGATTGTAGGTCTATGGTTTGCTATGCATATTGACTTGTCTTGGATTGGTTGTTTTGGGTGGTGTTTGACCTATAGTTCATAGAGTTTCTATAGCGCCATTTCATTTTTTTTTCTTAGTTTTGCGTCAAGTGTTTAGCCTTTTCTATCTCAATTACGTGTTTCTTTCACTTGGCATACATACACACGTTGCCTTGTTGTTTAACTGCTTAATTGAGCTCTTAAATTATGGAACCTTCATCTTCCTCTCCACCTAGAGTGCACGATCCTTCAAAATTTGTGTCCTTTGGACCTGCGTTTTCAACCCGAAGCAAAACACTTAATGATGCTCCTTTACCCGCAAATGATCAAGCAGGAATTGAACCCAAGCTTGAGGAAGAGCCTCCTTTGTCACCATTAGAAACACAAGGGTCTGGTCATTCACAGGATGAGGAATCCTTGATCAATTACTACCAAGGATCCCCAAGTCCTTCACAAACTGCACAATCAGATGATGGGGTGAATGATTCGGATTTTATTAATACACAGGGCCTTAATCAAATCAGTCCTTCTTCTCTTTCGTTTCATTCTGAGCAGATAGACAGACTTAGGACGCCATCTGTTGGTCAGACTAATTTTAGAACAGTTGAAGAAGCTACTGTGTATATGGGCCCTGCTCATGTTGTCCAGCCATTTTTCTCTCCTTCCGTTCATCATGCTGTTTCTTTCAATCCTCGGATGCCACATGTTGCATTTCCTTCAAGTCCAGCTAATGCATACATCCATCACAATACTTTCAGTCGTTTCCCAGAATATTCTGGTAATGTAAACCCTCGAGGCGCTGTCATTACTCATTCTCCCATGCCGTTGCTTTCAAGAAGCACAGACAGCTTTCATTCTATATCATCTCCTGAATTTCACCATCTCGCATTACAAACCGAGGGGGAAAGATTATTGTTAACAGCAGCTGTGCACAATCCTCCTCAGTTTTCACCACCAATTCCAGGAAGGCATGTGCTTTCACCATCCATCACGGAAGCTCAGCTAATGGCTGCAAGCCATATGTCCGTAATTCAAACTAACCCTTTTCATCCTGCTTTCCAAATGGCAGGCAATCATTCTTTTCCTGGCATGTTTCCACAGGTAAATAATACTGCTTTCGCTGATAGAGAGTTGGATTTAGGCAAACCATCTGTCGCTGCTGGTTTACATTTCCAGGCGCCAGTAAAAACTGACTGCTTTAGATCAGCTGATAGCAAGACACAGGTGAAATTTATGACTCCCATTTTGCCGTCTGAGGCGCAGTCTCGTGTTACGGGCTATCCTTTTCCTCCACCTCCTGAGTTTTCTCAGCAACCTTTAACATCATCATCACATATCATAGATAACATTTCTCTTCCTTCTCTTCCGCTACCTCCGATTGCTACTCAACCTCCTGTTGTTCATCCTTCGAAACCTCACGTTAGTAAGAGTTCCCTGTTCTGTCCGAGTTTCTTTACTGGGGCAGAGGTGCTAAACAATCTCGTGAGTGGATGAGATCTTTAACTCTTTGGTTTGAGTTTAATGACATCACGGATAATTCTGTCAAACTCTCGACGCTGGCTTTACTTCTTAAAGAAAGAGCTGGTAATTGGTATAGAAGTTTAAAGCCTGAAGACGCTGCTGACTTTGAGAAGGTGTCACAATTGTTTCTTGAACGATGGAACATGGCAGAAAAACCTTGGTCCTCTATAGCTTCTTTATGGTCTTCGCGTCAAGAACCAGGAACAAGCGCTAGCGACTTCATATCAGAATTGTTAGTTAAAGCAGAAACATTGGCCATTGATAAGAAATCTATATTTTATATTGCTCTCAATGGACTCCGCCCACAGACGAGACAAGCTGTTTTGATAAAAGGGGCAAATGACATTGATGAACTCCTTAAAGCAGCAAATCTGGTTGAACTTTCAACAGAAGTGGATTTTTCAGGCAATGGCGAAATTATAAAGACTCTTGCAGAAATGCAACTTGAATTGAAACGCATTCAGGCTCCTGCAGTGTTGCCTGTACGAAACGAGCGCCGGGTTCAGTTTGATTTACCTCCTGAGAGGACTACTCAGGGATCACAGGAAGCTAATTATCTACCTTTTAACGAACCTTTGCAAAGCGAGCACATGTGCTATTCTAATGCTGCTCCCATAACTTCAGACGCTGCTTACCAGGCCACTTTTCAGCACGCGCCATCTACTTACTCACAGGGTTCTCGGATTCCTAGAAATACTGATGTTTATTACACACCGCACGCGCCATCCACTTCCTCCCAGGGTTATCGGTTTCCTAGAAATAATGATTTCTCTAACACACCGCACGCGTCTAGAGTTATTAATGGGTCTAGGCCATACCAGCAACCGTTCACACAAGTGCCTCCTAATCAACAACGCTACCCTTCTCCTTCCTTTCCTCGCACGCCACGCTTCACAAGATCGTCTGCTTTCGCTCCGCGTTTTGATGGAACGCGCATGCCGTTCAATGATTCATCTTCGTTTGCTAATAAGCCACCATGTCTGAACTGCGGTGCGCATCACAAGTATCGCTCTTGTCCTGCCTTTGGTCTGTTTTGTGGGATATGTTCTAAGCCTAATCATATCAGCCGCTGTTGCAGGTCAGGGTATAGTGCCTCGCACTAGGAATACGAGTCTACCCAGTCTCACAGATTAGGTAGACATACACGTAGCAAATCTTCTGTACATAATCATGATTTGAGAAAACGACGTACTGGGGTTTGTTCGCATGCGTCAGAACCTGTCATACACAGCAGTACATTACAGACACCAGAGTTACAGAGTCGCTTACAACTGCCTTGTCTTAAAGAGCAGACTTCTAGTCATCGCTCAAAGTCTACTCATTCACCAGTGACTTCTGAAGCGCCGCGTGCTACGCATAGTTTTAATCAAGCTGGTGAGATATCAGCTTATATCTTTGGCGTTCATAAGAAGCTTCTCCTAGACTCAGGCGCTCAAAAATCAGCTTTATCGCTCATTGCTTTCAATGCTTTACCGCGCCATCGTCAAGTACTTAAGCCAGTCGAGTCTTTAAAACTTTCTGGTGCAAACAAAGAGCCTTTGACAATTCTTGGACAAGTTATGTTGGATGTTAATCTTAATGGTTTAACAGTTTCATTTCCTTTTGTGGTGATTAAGGATTTGATACAGCCGTACATAATTGGATTTGATTTCCTTCAGCAAACAAATGCAAAAATTGAGTATAGCACTCAATCAGTTTGTTTTTATGATGGTTTGATTTCTGTGGGTTTACATTTTAAAGAACAAGGAACATCAGAATCCATCTTGTGTTTAAAATCGAACGTGTGCGTTCCTGCTAAATCTGCCAGTCTTATTCCAATAAGAATTCCAAAACGTTTTGTAGGTTTGAATTGTATTGTACAGCCATTACAATTAGCTCCTGATCAACAGTTTCTCGTTTGTAATTGTCTTGTGAAGCCTGTAGATAAGTATTCTTTTGTAAACATTTTAAACCCGTTTCACCAAGACCTTCATTTGAGAAGAAATCGTCCGATTGCAGTCATACAACCAGCTGATGAAAAGTCAGTTATAGCTTCAGATCTGGCTGCCTCATCACCGTCAAAAGTTTTGCCGCATTCGCCAGACGTCGCCACTCGTACGTCTACACTCACAGAAATAGGCATAGAACTTTCTAAAGGTGATCTGTCAGACGAACAATTTGATCAGCTAGCTGAACTTGTCTATCAGAACAGAGACGTATTTGCAACTTCGTTAGCAGATATACCAGGCACTACGTTGATAGAACACGACATCATCACAACTGGACCTCCTTTGCGTCAACGTTCGTACAGACACAGTCCTCAAGCTAGACAGGAAATTGACAGGCAAGTTTCGGAAATGATTCGTCATAATATTGTGAAAGAATGTTTTTCACTATGGCAGTCTCCAGTCATTCTAGTATCGAAGAAAGACAATGCTTCACCGCGTTTTTGTGTGGATCTACGAGCCCTGAATAAGCAGACGGAATCCCTAAATTTCCCGCTTCCAACAATAAGCTCGGTTTTGGACATCATGGCTACTGAGCAGCCGCAGGTTTTTAGTGTACTTGATTTAATGAGTGCTTACTGGCAGGTCCCTCTTACGGAAAGAGGATCTCAGGCTACTGGATTTGTGACTCATTCAGGGTCCTATTGTTTTAAGAGACTCGCTTTTGGTTTGAAAAATGCTCCCTCGTCCTTCCAGCGATTGATGCAGACAGTCTTTCGAGAGCATTTAAATAAATTCATCTTAGCCTATTTAGATGACCTTCTCATCTTTTCAAATTCGTTTTCAGACCATCTTATCCATCTAGAGGCCGTGTTTGCAAAACTGCGTGACGCTAGGTTACGTCTACATCCAAAGAAATCAAAAATGGCATTAAAATCCGTGACCTTTCTCGGATTTATATTATCTCACGACGGCATTTCAACAGACCCACGAAAAGTTGTCAAGGTCAGAGCCTTCCCTCGACCAGAGACAGTTCATCAACTGCGTCAATTTCTAGGTCTGTGTAACTTTTATCGAAGGTTTGTTAAGAACTATGCTAAAATAGCAGCGCCACTGACTGAATTATTACGCAAAGACGTCACTTTCATATGGACTCAGTCATGTGAACAAGCATTTCAGTGTTTACGTGATGAGCTGTCAAAGACGCCTACGTTAGCCTTCGCAAGAATGGACCGAGAGTTTATCGTTCATGTGGACGCATCATCACATGCTATAGGCTTTGTGCTTTCACAATTAAATGATCAGGGCGTAGAAGTACCTTTAGAGTTTCAAGGTCGAAACTTAAGAGACTCTGAGAAATCCTACAGTGTTGTCGAACTCGAGACTCTTTCTCTTCTTGAAAGTGTTAGAACGTTTCATCCTTATTTAGTAGGAAGACGATTTACAGTATACACCGACCATCTGTCCTTGAGATATTTACAGAAATTAAAAGCATCTACCCAAGGGAGGCTTAGCCGTTGGGCAATCCTTCTACAGGGTTACGACTTCGTAGTGCTACATAAATCGGGACGAAACAATGCTGTTGCTGACGCATTATCCAGAATGGATCACAAAGAAATTCCGCCAGAAGTACCATCTGATGACGTCTTCCTCCGAGATGACATTTATCTACGACCAGTCGCTGAAATCTCGAATTCAGTCACTAATGAGATTGACATTAACTCTGTAAATGAATCAGAAGTGCTGAATCCTGTGCAACAATCTAATGACTCTGATGATAGAATTGATTCTGTAGATAGGGACACGCAGTTCATAGACTTCGCGTTATTTAATGATACGGACATAATAAACGCTCAGCAGCAATGTCCTCAGTTGTCTCCGATGATACAGTATCTAGAATCAGACTATCTACCGCCTGACGATGTCGACGCTAGAAAGATTTTGCTTACAGCTGACCAGTTCTCACTTATAGATGGTGTCCTATATCATCTATTTCAACCACGTGCGAAAGACATTGGTTTAGTTCGACCATTGATACAGCAGCTGGCTGTTCCAGTTTCACTTCGACAGCGCGTTCTACAGGCTGCTCATGATCAGATGGCCCATGGAGGTCAAGACAGAACGTATTTGACTTTGAGATCTCGCTTCTACTGGAAAAACATGTATGCTGATAGTGTTCACTACGTGACGTCATGCCTTACTTGTCAGCAATGCAAGCGCCCTCATACGACCACGAGAGCTCCTCTTCATCCGATTGAAGTTTCGGGAATTTTTTCCAGGTGGCATATTGACGTAGGTGGCCCAATGAGCGTCACATCTAATGGAAACAAATATATTCTCATGTGTATAGACTCACTTTCCAAATGGCCTGAAATAATTCCTATTAAAGACCAATCTGCGTTAACGATTGCTAATGCTCTGTTTGATAATATCATTACCAGATTTGGTCCTCCACAGTCTTTCTTCAGTGATAGAGGTACAGCTTTTCTTTCCAAGATTGTTGAAGAACTGTGTAAACGGTTCCAAGTGAAGAGAATCAAAACTTCGAGCTACCATCCGGCCTCAAATTCGACCGTCGAACGGGTGTGGAGTGTGTTGTGGGCAGCTTTGCGCTCATATTGTGTAGATCAAAAGGACTGGGACAATCACTTGACCAGTATAGCCTATGCACTCAGAGCGTCTCCTAGTGCTAGTTCAAAGTTCAGCCCAGCCATGATTTTGTATGGCAAAGATCTTGATTTGCCACTACAAGCGTCATTGCTGCCGTCATCAACAGGTCGAGTTGGCGTTGACACGTATGTTCGTCAGCTCTTGCCTCGTCTTCAAATCACTAGACAGGTCGCTTTAGATAACATTAAAGCAGCTCAGCAGTCATATAAGAAATTTTATGACAGAAATCAACGACCTGCAACCTATGAGCCAGGAGAGATGGTGTGGCTACATTCTAGCTACAATCCTAAAGGTGTCTGCCAGAAACTGAGAATAAAATATGAAGGACCTTTTTACGTAGTTACTCGTTTGTCTAATGACACTTACAAACTTCGTAATGCAAAGACAAATCAATTGATGGTATCTCCTGTACATGTAAATAGGCTTCGGTTACATGAGAATCATCAAGACATTCTGTGGCAAAGATTTCATGATTTGATGGGACCAGCTACGTCCACATCTAATGACAATGATGACAATTCTGTTAATCAAGCATCGCAATCTGTAAATGACTCTGAGCCTCTTCCGCATCCTTCTACGTCCACTTCAGGAGAACGAACCTCCAATGACGTAGTCGATCCACAAATCGACGCAACTGCTTCCAACGACGCACCTGCTTCGCAGCCGTCACAATCATCGCCTGTATCCAGCGACAACCTTCCCGCTTCCAGCGTCGACCCTCCCACCCCTAGTTCATTAACACAAACCGATGACTCGAGGCTACCTTCCACGTCTGCAGTGACTTCTGATCAGGATAGTGAATCTCACGTCCAAGTTAACAGTCAAACGTGGTTTCCTGCACAAAGAATTCTTGAGTCTAAAGTTCAAAAGGGACAACGTCTCTATAAAATTAAATGGGACGATCCAAAATGGCCCGCATCGTGGGAGCGTGATCGAGATGTATCTCAAGCTTTAAAAGATGTATTTCATTTGTCTTATACTTGTACGGGAAAGAAACGCAAGATGGGTTCGCGTAAGAACAAATTTTTAACTTATTTTTAGACTGAAATGTCTTTAAGAAGTGAGGTAATCCTCATTAATTTTTTTAATGTAGAGTGAGCGCTCTTTGAAAATTTGCTTTTAATAATTATTTCAGTCAAAGGAACTTTATTTTGTGAAATGAATTGCGGCCGCAAATAATTCCAAGATATATTACATCTAGTTTCTTGACCGAATAAATTATTCAGTGAAATTTATCTACACAAGCTTTATTTATTTATCTACATAAGTGAAATTTAATTACACAAGTGAAAGTTATCTACACAAGTTATACAAGATTATATTTATATATTACGTCGATTGAAAATGAATCATAAACAGCTAACTTATAAGCTAGTTATCAAACATAACGTTATTAATTCGTTCTCCACAATGTTCCTTGTCTGGAGTTTCTTATATATAAGATTTTTAGTGGTATTTTTCGCTTTAAGCTTTCAGCTAAAGTTGGGTTTGACTATGTCACAAGTCTCGTACTGATTTTCAGTCCTAGTTCTAGTATAAACGTTGCTATTTTGTCAAGTTTGCATTAATTAACCATGGTGTTAGTGACATCATGTTCAGTAATTACCAATTTTTATGGCGTGACAGCACGGCCTTATTAGTTTTACACGTATCATTACATTACGTTATACATTATTAAGCATGATCTTCGTTATTATATGTTATTTTCAGATACCATTGTATCCAGTTTATCAAACGTGGATTTATTACAAATGTATTAGTTATTACAGGTTACGTTATTTACAAGGATACTTGTATATCATACGTAGTTGTTTAAGCTTTATAGAGTTTTGTAGGTCTTTGCTTTGATGTTCAACGTGAGTTTAAGTTGCTCATTATTTTTATGCTGCGTTATATTGTATTAGTCTATTATCTAAGCAATAACTTGTTTCATTATTTTCATATTACGTCATTATGTGTTGCTTTTCTTATTTTATGTCTATATAGTCATTAAGCATTCATCTCTCATTAAGTTATTTTTTCTCTGTTATAGCATGACGATGTGTTTCATCTTCCTCCTGAACGTCTCCTTTTGCTTTTCCCAGAAATTTTGGGGACAGTACAACTCTCCATCTGTTGTTGTCAGACATAATTACGGAGTGGCTTTTAAGTTTAAAGGGCTCTCCACTCCAAATGTTGGATACTGGCCACACACTTTTCATTTTGTGTTGCCCTCATTTGACAAAATACAGAATAAGGAAGATTGGTGTACACAACCTCTGTACACAGACTTGTGTAAAGAATTTCCATTTTTAATTGACATAGCGATGAATTTTACTAACCGCACGTTTCATCAATTTCATCATTCTCTTCAAGCTGTTTTTGACCTCTTGCCTAATTCTCCAGTGTCACCAGATTTGACTAAACGCAAGAGATCATTATTTCCTTTTATTGGGAAACTGTCGAGTTCACTTTTTGGGACTGTTTCAGAAGATGATCTTAATGTGGTAGCTTCTCATGTTCAATCCATTAGCAAATCTCAATCACAACTTTTGAATGCTTTTCAAGTACAGACGGAACATATGTCATCTTATATGTCCCTATCACAAGAAAGGATGAATAATTTTGATGAATTGGTACATAAACAGTACGTTGCATTGTTTGATACCATTTTAGCAGATAGACAATGGTTGACGAAGCATGATAATAATTTAAATTTGGTTTTGTTCACGATGTTTTCCAAGTTATATGATTACCTATCCATACAAAATCAAGTACAGGAATTATACAATTCTATGCAAATGCTAGTTGCTGGATTTTTGCCTTCATCTCTTATACCTGCCACAATTCTCACTGAGACAATAACTGCTATTGATGAGACGTTTGCTGTACCATTCACTCAAGTGTCTGTTGCTGAAAAGGATCCTATTTATTATTACTCAAGTCATAATTTCTTGGTTTTTCGTAACGAATCAGACTTATTCATAACTATTAAGTTTCCTGTTGTTACCGGTTATGTCAATTATCTGAATGTTTATGAGGTGATAACTTTTCCAGTTCCTTTTCATAATGATTCAAATTTGGTAACCATTCTTACATCTCAGGTCAAGTACTTACTAATTTCCTGGGACACCGAGTATTATGCAGAACTTAATACTCCACCTTCAGAAATAAACAAATTTTCAGTGGATTTTTTGGTTCCTACTAAGCAGTTTTCATGTTTGTATGTGTTGTTTCAAGATAAGACTAACTTTATTCAGGAAGAATGTAATTTTCAGGTGCGTAATTATCATGACATCAAGACAGAACTGTACATCATCAATTATCCCCAGATTCTTATTAGGAGTCCCTATTATCTGGATGTTACTTGTCCTTATGCTATCCAAAAACCACCTCCTTGTTCCCATTGCTTTTATACTGTTCCATGTGCATGTTCAGTTGAAACAGAGGGTTTCTTACTTCCTTCTCGGGTTACACATTGTAATTTTACAGATATACTTCCTTCTAATCATACTCCTCAATATCCAGTTAATTTAGCTCTGCTCCAACATTTCTTCGATAATGAAACACTGAGTGCATTTGCAGGTGACACGTTACTGTCACATCCGCTTTCCGTAGAACTGCCACCTATGAAATTTTTTAACCATTCCTTTGATGATAGATTAGCCACATCCCAATCCATTGCATATGAACTGGATAAAGTAATAAATGCCACCAAGTCTGACCAAAATATTTATAGATCCATAGTCGATCCCATTTTATATGGAGATATCACTATTCCTTCCAGTTTTTTCTTTACACCTCCTGGATACTTAGTTATTGTTACCACGGGAATGGCTTCCTTTAATTTAATGTTTACATTTTGGTTGGCATATCGTCTGCGTCTTGTTAATGCCGCATTAGCTGTTGTTGTAACTCATTCACCAGTAGCCCATGCAAGAACTTTCCCTCCATATTTGATAGCCACATTAACACCTTCTACTACCCTTGCTCCCTTCTTCACACTTCCTTACACACCTTCCTTTGATTTTGTTGGATATCTTATTTTGATTCTTCTTTTGCTGATCATTGTTAGGAAATTATGTAAATGCCGTACCAAACATTTTGAATCCAGTCCTGACTTTGACCTATGTCTAGAGATAAAGTCAAAAGGACGTTGTTTTTTCCTTACCCTCCAGACCGTTTCTGGGTGCCCTACGGATTACATTGTTTCGGGATCCACCCTTAGCTCCCATATTGCGGTAGAAGGCTGGATTTCTCCTAAAGTTAACATCACCTGGGGGGATATTCTCATAAAATATAAATATAATGATCGTCTTCTGCCCTTACCATCACATTACAACATTTCCATCATAAATCGTTTTAAATTAGGTTCTGTTTTTTCTAACAATTATGAATGTTTTTTGTTTTTTGCGCACGCTGGGAGAGGCAGCTATGTGACATTGACCAACGCTCAGCCGAGACAAGGTTGCGATCATATACAGCCGCAACAGGGAGATGTCTGATCTCCTGGTCTCTTCGCAAACGTGATGATTATGCAACAAATTCAACTCAGTTCTGATCTTCACTGTTGCGTCAAATCTTGCGAGCGTTCAAATTAGTCTTTATCCAGCGTGTTGCTTCTTGTTACTAGTTATGATAGATTTTGTCTTCTGTTATCAGTTTTCATTAGGCCTACTTACTAATTCTTAAATACAGAAATATTTCAATATTGTCATCGTTCATGAACATTCATCTATGTTGTTTTTAAATCAATATCTATTTCATCATAGTCAAACATAATGTTGTTCGAAACATCATCGTTATTGCCTAAATATTTTTCTTTTGTCTAAAATAATGTATTAATGATTAGTTGTTTTGTCTATGTATTAACATTGCTATATTAACTTAAATTTTGTTTATAATTATGTCATAGTTTGCTTTTGCTCATTATTCGTATTTTGGAGTTCAGTAGCGAAAATTTTTGCTACATCGCTATACATTTTTATTGTAAAGTGTTTCACCACATCTATTTAGGGGGGCTCTGTTATTTTTCTGGAATATATATTAGCAAAATCAGGAGATTTTTTGTTCTTGACGGCCGGGAGGAATATCATGAGGCTAGATTCTTAATATAGGCTAGATTAATGGATTAAAGTATAGATAGGCTTACTGGAATGATAATAACGTATGAATATATAGTAGTTGTTGGGTTAGGCATTACAAGTCCAACTAAGGCTAGCAGTGTGGGCTTGCATGGCATTGGTTAGGTATTTATCTCTGACAGGCAAAGTAGAGGTAACCTGGGCTGGGCTCCGTCTCTGATTGGACGGCTTCCCAGTTGCCTTCCAGGAAGCGCCCATAAAACCGGCTGCGCTTCTAGGAACGTTGCTTGTTCGGTGCCTGTTCGGGTTTCTAGTTATCGGGGTAATTTGGGTTAGTAACTGTTGGGGGTAATCTTTGGATTCGGGTTGGTGAAGCACTTCATTGTTTTATTAGTAAACTTATATTATTATTATTATCATCATTATTATTGACTGTGTACTCATAGTCGGTCTGTCATCATTATTATTATATTGCGAGTATAACTGTTTCTCTAATGTTTCATGTTTTATTAAATGTTTAATATTCATCATGATTTATCTCTGTAGGTTCTAGTTAGGTAGTAATTCCCCATCGTCCATTCCGTATCCGGAGTGACTACCTAGTACATCTTATCAGTGATCTCTATTAATAATTAATACACATTAGTAAACATAATCTCATCAGACCAGACTAGTCTCCTATCATAGTACATAACCCTACACAGTACACAATAGTACACTCTGCTCGTAATTATTGTCGACAAAGCATCGCAGTTAGCTTTACATTCCATTAAATTACGCGGCTTAATTATTATCTTATGCATTAACCCTTTCCAGACCAAATATTTTCAGGTGCACCGCGTCATACCCACGTAAAAATAAATAACAAAGAGCACATAAATTAAATTATCGCAATTTTTTGCACAATACAGGCCAAGGATCCATTTGGACCCAACTGGTGTTCCCAGCTCAGTCCACTGCTATTTCTATTTCCAATTGGACCCATGGACTGGAATGCTCTTGCATGTAATTAAATTGCGTTACGTCACTTCAGACTTTTACGCTAGACTTTATAATATAGAAGGCTAAGGAAAATATTTTATTTACGAACTGTAAGAACTTAAGGTGGTCAGTCGATTAACTGGATCGGCTTCAACCCTCTGGTATTATTTGTTTCAGAGTTCCATAATGTGGTCCTATATGTCAACTTCCTCACATTCATTTACAATCACGGAGTCGACCTGATTATCATATCATCGCTCACTAGTCTAGATTATTCAACGAGATCTATTGTCATGTAATACCATTCGATCATTACCCCATATTCTCACTTTTTCAAATCGTACCTACCCTACGTTGTTGTAGGGAGACGGTACATTCTAACTTAGACTATTGAAAATGCGGTAACCAATATTTACTGATAGGAGATAGTCAACAGTATATTCAGGTAACATCGCTGTCTAGAAATCGGTGTTAAACTTCAAACGGTAGAAATAGCGTATTCTGTAAACATCCAAGACCGTTGAATCTTACTGCTGTGTAAGATGTTCAGAAGATAAAGAAAAGACAAGAAAGGTTCGCGTTTAATTCTCGCCGATTCACGCCCTTCATTTAGAACTGTTGTGTGTCGTTCAAAGTCTCACTGTTCATCTGTTTTATCTACATATATCAGGGTTTCCCAAACTGGGGTGCACGCACTCCCAGGGGTGTGACATGCCATTTCAGGGAGTGCGAGAAAGAGGGAAAGTATGAATTCTAACAATGCATTGATAATACATTATAAATTGTTGAGCGGCCATAGGATAAGTATGGGTAAGAGTGTATATAAGATTAGATTCTTTATTTCCATGTAATATTATAAGCCTGTACGGCTAGCCTAAGACTTTTAAGCACATTGTCAAGTTTCGGTAGTAGGATGTTAGCTGTTTTCAGTATCGGCGACAATAGTAGGTCATCTCGGGTAATATAAAATCTGGCCGGTTTATATAAATGTCACTAAATTAACTTGTTCAAAACTGTTTCAATTGAAGGTTAGCTCAAATTCATGTCAGTATAATAATATAAATAATTATATATTAATTTAATAATTGTAGTCAATGTAGTGTTTGCTAACTTTACCGACTGAGCAGTATTTGTATCGTGGTGCTGCAGGCATCTTGCAGTGTGCCCGCATTAAGCTAGAGTCTAGCAGTTAGATTATTTATTGGAATCTTAGAATAGATTTAGTTCTTCTTATTTTCTTTAAACTAAGTTTAATTCAATTTGTCCACACACAGTATTCAGTACTTTAATACGCCCGAAGGCAGAAACAAAATATACATGCACAAATCTGAACAAACAATAATAATGTAAGTGCGTATGGCAATAGTGCATGCCACCGAATGGCATTGTATGCTGTTCAGTCTGTGGTTCAAAAGCAACAATTTCATGTATGCGTCTTCAACTGTCTTTTGTAGGGGTACGAACATTGGTCAAACATTTCCCAGGGGTGCGAGGCATAGAAAAGATTGGGAATCACTGACATCAATTGTCACGGTTAACCTCCTGAAACAATAATAGTGGCCTTGGACCCCGTATTTCAGGTCCTCTTCCTCCTCTCAAAGGTCTCTCGGGCATAAGGACTCGGACCTTCACTTTGTATCTCTAACAGGACGTAGTGCTCGTGAATAAGCTGGTGCCCTGCGCTTAGCTGTAAAGTGGCGCTTTAGAAATTTAGAGTTTAATATAGCGATTACGATGATAAGAATTACCTGAATAATGTATGTTAACTGTGGACCTCTGAGAACGTCTGCTAGAATTACCAAAGACTAATAATGTGCGCTGTTATACGAACTTTGTACTTGATGCGCGATGGCCGTTTGACTTTTCAAGTGTTGGATCGGGTCGTAAATTAAAACACAGTCAAAGTTCACAACAACAGTGTCTTTTCGACAAATCTCATTGCACGAGATCCACTGACACAACAATAAAAGCTACAACGATTTTTCTAGATTAATTGTGCATAAAATCAAATATCATCTTCATATTTAAAATAGTTCAAACCAGGTATGTCATATATAATGGTCCTATAATACAAATTGTCATATATATATACATATATATATATATATATATATATATATATATATATATATATATATATATATATATATAAACTTTCCTGCGCTATCGACGACAGAGTGGGAATCAAAACAACAGTTTATTAGATTAACGAGCAAACGATTAACAAGCAAACACACTTATGTGCAAAATGTTTTTCGTGCAGATATTATTCAGTTTATAACACATCCGAACTTCAGTCAGGATAGCCACGCTAATTGGGTCCACAGTCGCCCTTAACTAGCCACAGTGGCACAGCTAGGGGCTGCTATTGACCAAACAAAGGGAGCTTACTGGATATACATTTGAATCCTTCCTCAGAGCATGGAAGGACGAAGCGTTCATGGTTCTAGTTGATCATTTCGTAGTAGGATCCTCCAACTACAGGGTAATATAGAAAAGGAGAAGCTGGCATGCCAGGCTGAGCCTGTAGGATGCACTTACAGAATTCGCCAGGAAAGGTCGAAGGCTCCAGGCAAAAGAACGTGCATCTGGGGTTAATCAAGCACTTGGCTGCACAGACCGTTGCACTGCACCGTGGATTCTGTACAGTTTCGAGGATACAACCAAGCACGCATTTATCTGTCAGAAGTTTCCGTACTTGAACTTCTTGTCTCAGAGGTTCCGTTGCTTTGCGACTCAGGGCTGAAAACGACAGAAAATGTAACATTTCACGTGAATTTTATAAAATAAAATTTATCATTATCTTTCTCTGCGCATTTATGTCCCTTGCCTAGCTTTGTCATCTTCAGTTTGTTTGCATATTTGTGACGCCAGGGCGTCGCCTGAGAATTATCTTGTCGTATCTCCACTTTTTTTCGGAAAGCAGCTTAGAGTTGATTTGTAGCAGAATTTTTTGGATCTTTCTTCAGTTTCAATGGCTAAGAGATACGACAAGTCGTTTTAAAGATATTCAACAATATACACTGTCGTATGTCCTGTTTTCAGACAGATTTTATCGTATCTCCACACAGTATTCGTGGTGTAGCAGTGTATGTCGTTGTATGTCCAGAGAAAGCTCGTCGTTGATTGGACGAGCAGGAGGTACAACAGTATAAACCTGTGCGCTTAGCTGGATTAAAGTGTCGCATATCCAGACAAATAAAAGTTTTTAATTTAAAAATCCGGTCTATATCCATGAATATTTTAACGAAAACCCTCTCTAATAATTAGTCGCTGCTTGATTTAATCATTTCATGTCTTTGTTTTCCGTAGGATGGTTCGTAATATTTGTGAATCCATTTTATAAACAATTTCATAAATTTCTGAAAAACAGCTCTAATCGTTAATTTTTTAAATGCAAAGTCTTTATGCAATGTTGATGTTTTAATATTACGTCTGTGTGGGAACTGTAATTTGATAATGCCCTCCTTATTGCATTGAATTTCTTATTTTTCCGCAAAATGCGGCCCAAACTTCAACCTCGATTATCTCGGAATTTTGGAAAATTGAGATACGCGAGGATAATTCTCAGGCGACGAGGGGTCAAAACCCGTCGCTTGTCGCTTCCTAGATATTGAGCTAGAGGCTGAAATAGGCGAGAGGGGTCAAAATTAGAGAATATTCTACAATTCAGCAGTTGCCAATGAATTTGCCATAACTTGCAAAGCAATAATCCGATTTTGATGCCGTTTGCTTTATCTGATACAGAATATAGCCCTCTATTGCCCTGTAAAATTGCAGCCTAATAAAGTATGAATGCTGAGGACTTTGATGACACGAATATTCCGAATTTTTTTCGATTTCCCACTCTATACTATCGAAAGAATCAAACGAGCATAACTTCAGTTAGAAAAAAGATATTTTCATTCTGTAAAAAGTATTTTGAAGCAAATTAATAGTAGAATATGAATGAATAAAAAGGTCAGAAACCGACATGTGACGGGTTTTTACCCCTGGCGTCACATTTGTGTGCATGTATGTATGAATGTATGAATGTATGAATGGACATATGTATGTATGTATGCATGTACTGTACGTATGTATCTATGTAGCCTATGTATACATATATATGTATCAATTTAAGCATGTATCCATGTAGGCTATGTATGTATGTGGACATATTCTTTATCACCTTTCAAGTACGTCGCGTTAGCGCTGGCTACGGCAACTCAGCTGATTTAACATCAGCGCTGGGTGCTATGGGCCAAACAAACGTAGCTTACTGGATAAATACATTTGTTCTTAATTACTTTATCAGTGCCTAATAACAAAAAGTGAAAAGTGCGCAGATGATCCTAAGTCACTATTGGCGAGATCGCACAGACATGCAGACATTGCAGAGCCAACTGACGGATTCCCATTCAGCGTTGAGAGTAGTTTCTTAGCCCGTCGCGAAAGTTGCTAGATTATAATAATAGCCTACATTCCGGAATAAGGAAAGGGACGCAGACTTATTGCACATCAGAAATAGGAGCATACCAGAATAATTCTGGTATGCTCGTATTTCTGCTGTGCAATAACTCTGCGTCCCTTTCCTTATTCCGGAATCATATTTGTGTGTTTGTTTGGACGGTGTTTCGACGCCTTTGGATCAATTTACAATTCAGAGGTGGCATGTTTCTTCCAAGCTGGACAATGGAGCCTCACTCCACCACACCTGTATGCCACCAACATCCAGAATTTTTTTTGATTCGGTGAAGGGAGGGTGCAAATTGTGTTTGGAGGAGAGGAGTATCAACCGTGAACCACGCAACAAACTGTTGGAATAGTCGGGCAATCATAGCTAATCGTTTGTCGTTCTTCCTCATTCTTGATGAAACGCGGTCCAGGAACTGAGTCATTTTCTGCTATTAGATTAATTAGACGTCTCTATTGTTCCGACGATTTTTAAAATGAAACTCGCCATAATTTTTCTTCAAGTCTATTATTTCTATGAATTTACTATTGAGGACAGTTTGTCTCCATGGTTATTTTGGATATATATCCTTTACTTTTTATTTTATCTGGTGAGTTTTAATTTGAAAATGTCCACCCCGTTACCGTAACTTTCAGACATTGCCGCAATAACATTATAGAAATACGACTACAAATGATAATTTTCCCCAAAACCTAATGTGATTCGTAAACAGCATTGAAGTGCCTTTCATTTAATAAGTTTGTCATTAATTGAATCAGTACTTATTATGGCTAAATAAATTATTTTCATTGTAGATTAATTCTCGGTAACGGAGTGGACATTAATAAAACGTGTCAGACTCCTTACAATCCAAATTATTACAGCATCTATTCGAAAAATCGGCATATTTACGGAAGTATACACAACCACAGACGTCATTGTAATCGTAATCGTGCATTTATATAGCGCCACTCAAAAACAGAGGCGCTCCCGACCCGAGCCAGTCTCTTCAATGGTAAAGAGAGGTTTTCAGGCGCTTGCGGAACTGGTCAAAAGAAATAGAAAAAGGTCAGTCCTGAGGGACTGAGGTAACTGGTTCCAGCTATTGGGACCAACAATAGCAAAACTCCTAGACTGTGCCGTAGAAGTACGCACCCGCTGGACAACCAAGTAACCACGGGCCGGGGACCGAAGGGAGAAACGACTGTGCACAGAAGATACAGGAGTACAAAAGGCCCTAAGATAATGAGGAGCAGAACCAGCAAGACAGCTTCGCATGCGGGAACAGACTTTCAATTGGATGCGCTGGCGGATGGGGAGCCAGTGAAGGGAGTCGCGAATAAAATAGGAAATATGGTCAAACTTAGAAATGCCTCATATGAGGCGGGCGGCAGCGTTTAGAATGGACTGAAGTTTAGATGTATTTGTAGAGGAGAAACCAATGTACACCGCATTCCCATAATCAATCCTGGAACAGATCAATGCATGGACCAAAGTCGTGATAGCGTGCAGTGGTAGTGATTGGCGGATGGCACGGAGTTGGCGTAGGTAGTAGAAGCAGGAACGAGAGACACTATTGACGTGATCAGACAGAGAGAGGACAGGATCAAAGAATGAATCCAAGATCACGGACAGAGGAAGAGAAGTGCATATTTGGAAACCGAAGACGAAGGAAGCCCGCATTAATCTTGGTAAGTTGGGCACGACTACCGAGCCATATGTACCGAGTCTTGTCTTGGTTAAGACGGAGGCGATTTGAGGATAACCATTAGTCATAAAATAGACTGACTAATTTTCAGCAGGCCCAGATGTTGGTAAGTAAGTATCTGTGCAAGGATTTATGTACGGTAACGGAGTGGACATTATTTCACGAGACAGCTGAAAATAATTCATTTAGCCATAATAAGTACTGTTTCATTTAATGACAAACTTATTAAATGAAAGGCGTTTCAATGCTGTTTACGAATCATATTAAGTTTTTGGGAAAATTATCATTTTGTAGTCGTATTTCTATAATGTTATTGCGGCAATGTGTGAAAGTGACGGGAACGGAGTGGACATTTTCACATTAATATTCACCAGATAAAATAAACAGTAAAGCATCTTACCAAAATAGCCATGGAACAATAATCTCCTCAATAGTAAATTCATATAAATAATTGATTTTAAACAAATTACGGCGAGTTTGATTTAAAAATCATCGGGAACACAGAAATGTCTAATTAATCTAATAGCAGAAAATGACTCATGAGCATGGTGTGATCTATCAGTGCTATATGAAAATCCGTTGGATAGGCTCCACGTTTGTGGGAGAGTTCACCATCAATAAATTATAATTCTTTAATCATAATTAACGCATTCTTATTGTCACAGTCATCATCTTCGCTGGTCGTCATCACAGCATCGTCATCAACACTATCATCCTTGTCGTCGTCTTCATCATCATTGCTGTTGTTGTCTTTGAGATCATCAACATTGCCATCATCACCGTCATCGCAAATCTTCATCATTATTTTCCATTAACAACTGCTACGATCTTCAGCATCATCGATCGTCTTAATCGTTATAATCACCATCGCCACTATCACCCTGCTTGTCTTGGTCGTTGTAACTCGCACTAATGCATGATTATAGCGGTCACCTGTGAGACCAAGAAAGTATCCATGTGGGATGGTCAACGATCCAGTGTAAGAAACCGTGAGGTTGTTAACGACGAGTGGCTTATTCTCGTAATGGATGACGAAGGTGTTCTGTCCGACGACGTCTCCCCAACCGACGGACAACATCCCGTTGAACCAAGAGACCCAGTGTTTTCCCGATGCACTGGACGCATTGAACCACGAAGGAAAATTGTTATAGAGTGTGAGGATTCCATTTCTACAACCGTAATTCTAATTGTAAATGCAATAAAAGTTTACATGGCGTTTGTATGTAAGTGTTTATGATGACACTGAATATAACGCATTTTTAACTATCTCACAAAAGCACTTTCTCTGCGATATAATGATTATTATTATTATTATTATTATTATTATTATTATTATTATTATTATTATTATTATTATTATTAAATAAATTTGTAACGCGCGCAAGGTCACACCGAAATGTGAATCTGAGGCGCGGATAGTCAGCCGCCAGGTGAAGATGCATTTAGATTTCTAAATCCTTGAAAGCCAAGAAGAAATAGTGAGTTTTGAGCCGCTTTTTGAAGGAAGGAAGTGAAGTTGAGCTACGAGGAGAATGTGGTAGTCGATTCCATTCCTTTGGAGCAGAGGCGTGGAATGCTCGAGAGATGTCACTTGCAACTAGTCTATTACATCAGGTAGCAAAACGATGCGTAGTAAAGTAGAAGAAGAGTCATCAGTGACGGGCCCACGCACACACGTGGCATCACCAACATATTCCCGTAAACAGTTGACAGATGGTATGTTTGTTCAGAGTCTCTGGACCAAGTTGCGTCGATAGAGTGGAGAGAGAACAGTTGACAGCGCTCGCAGCACACGATGACGCTGCCGCCGAGCAGTAGTACCTCATTGGTAGAAGACGACGCAGGTCCGGATAATTCGTCGAGGAGCCGGGTTTAGTTGGAAGAGGCATTCCACGCGTGTCGATCGGTGCGTTGAAGAGCCACCGGTGGCTAACGCTAGAGGTCACTCCAATGGCCGGCCTCAGTCATCTTCCGGCGAGACGAAAACACCCGGCTAACGGCGGCGTTCACGGTCCGTATGGTTGAAACTCGATCAATCTCGTCGGGCAAGACAATTTGCGAAGAAAATAATTCTATTCTAACCGAACAAAATCGTTGACAAATAGGGCGAATAAATCCAGTAAACAAACCCAGCACGAGAAAATTCTAACATGTCCTAAGTTATTGAGCAAATTCTGCATTTAGACGAAAATAATAATCCGTCACAATGACGAGAAATCGATCAGCGACCGACATGGCAGGTGACCGGCTCGTCTCTGAGAGAGAGAGAGAGAGAGAGAGAGAGAGAGAGAGAGAGAGAGAGAGAGAGAGAGAGAGACAGAGACAGAGACAGAGACAGAGACAGAGACAGAGACAGAGACAGAGACAGAGACAGAGACAGAGACAGAGACAGAGACAGAGACAGAGACAGAGACAGAGACAGAGACAGAGAGAGTAATCAGAGGCGCGTATGGCCTGACAGAGACTGATACTGAATCGAACACTGGAACGTAGTGTTAGGTGTTCATTAATTAAATGCTAGGGTCGTACGCGTTGCAGGGTATGAATAAATTTGTTAATAGCCATTTTACACTCCAGGCTCGCTACCGATGGATTACCGTGATGTCGCTGGAAGAGATTGAACGTACCTTTCAATGATTACCCATTTGCCCTCTGCAAATCCGCTGATGGAGAATAGAATCCCATTGATGTAGAAATCCAGCTGTTTCAGGCTAGTGTAGGTGGTTGTGTATAGATGAACGGAGGTTCTTTCATCGAAGGGGATTTGTAGACTTGTTTTATTCGATGAGAAAACGAAATCTGAAATGCGTATATGATTCGATTTGAATTTTGTTAGTAATCTTTAAGGGATCCGTTTGTTTTTTCGTTCATTCGATTATTAATTCATTCATTCGTTATTCCCTCTTTTGTTGATTCAGTCATTCTTTTAATTAACGATGTCAGTAAATTATGTTTCGATAGACGATGAAAACGTGACAAAAGGATCAGCTAAATACTTGCCTTTGCAAATAGCATCGTCATAATCTGAAAGAAACAAAGAAGACTTGTATGACCTGCTCTATTAACATCCATAGCGCCGTTATCACAATGCCCAGGACATCAGTCGATGGTCACTTTGCAACACTTACAAAGTCAATATACTCGAGAGTCATTATGAATCTCTGAAATATAGGAGTACCACATGCTTTTTATTTTTTACCCGACATAACGCCGTTCAGGAACTATGTATATTATATTATGCCATCTGTTAACTCTGTATTGGTCCATTTGTTGGGTTTCTGCATGTCTGAGGGTGCCCACTACTGGTTATTCATTCCAGTTATCTGCTCACTATTCTTTAATGACGATCTTTTGTTCTTAATATCATTCAACATTGCTTTGGTAGCGCATCTTAGTTTTTTATAGCGGCGCTATATAAATATCAAATTACAATTACAAAGCAATTGGGACACATGCTTAAATTGGACGAACTAAGTGAACCATTGGCTTAATTATTTATTATTAGAAAAGATTGCCATCTCCGACTAGACTATAAACCCATAGGTAATACTGCATTTTACTCGATTAGCAATTTTTTTTATTGTTTTTGTTGAGCACGCAAATACTGGGCTGTAACTAAAGATAAGTAAGTTAAGAGTCACAACTCCGCCTTTAATGACAGAATAGGCTGCCGACCAATTCTTTGCCTCGAATGGCACATTAGGCAGCCAATAATATTCTTATTATGATGAGCTGATAATATGCTGATATTTATGTGTCCTTGTTGTTGCCCTGGTAAGTGAGTTTTGAACTATTAATTGCAGTTTAAAATAAAGAAGAACAGTTCCTGAACTCGGGTGTGCTTAGTCTTTATTAATCGACCCTGGCATAAAGTGCCAAACAGGGACAAAAGTCAATGTCCTTGGCCTCGCTTGTCCATAGTTTTACTTTTGCTCAGCGCATGAGAATAAGCTGGCGTGAACGATTTAGCTTTTAGTCTGCTTTATAAAACTCCAGATTATAAGATTACGATCACGATTACCTAGAACATCTTTGATGCCATATCCGACGTTCGGTTGAGCGACATTACCTGAAAATGATGATAGGAAAAAGAGCATCTGTTCATTAATAATGCAATAACACAAGTTATACAAACGATCACGAACATGTAAAAGATTAGAACTATATTTTGATCTCCATTAAGAAAGCACAAATAGATAATTATTTTTGGGTCAAAACTAAGAGAAACCCATCAAATTCTTTCAAAATAATAATTATACCAGTGAGAAAACATTCCTCCTTTAGTTCGGTTTTCTCAAATTAATCATGCATATACGTCCATTATGCATGTCTGTAAAAGTGTATAATGCTATGCATGTATTGTGTATGCAAATATATGTAGGCCTATGTGTGCTAGCATGTATGTATGTATAATTGTATGTGTATGTCTATGTGCATGCAAGTATGCATTTATATGAAAGGTATGTATGTATGCAAGTGTATATGTATGCATACATGTATATATGTATTATGTATGCATATATGCATGCATATGTGTATTTGTATGCATCCATGTATGTGTAGTGGATGAAGTGTTTATGTCATGCATCTCGACCACTTGTAGTGTATGCAGTACTGAGGAAAGGGTGTAAATGTTTCTACACGTGTAACCTAGTCAGGCGCGATTCGTTTCTCGGCGCTGACCACGTGAAGACCGGCATGATGGTTACTCATGCCTCGGCCATGACACGGCCACGGGCCCAAATGCCGTTGACGACTGAAGAGGCCCAGAAGAGAAAAATGTAGTTTATTAAAGTCACAGTATACATCGATGGTGACAACAAACTCTGACCACTCGGCTGTTCTATCGTATTGCTTGTCTCGTTTGACGGTCTGAGGTCTGATGGTCTGACGGTCTGGCCTCTAACTGTTAATTTATAAGACAGCGACTAAGCGACTCTATGCTTAGCTGCACTGGGTTGTCGTCGATTCATTATGGAAGGCCGAGTATGGCAAGGTAATCAGGACTACAGTAACTGGTCTACTCGCATCCCTGTCTTGCCCAATAATTATTTGTCACTCTGTCTCTCTCTGTGTCAATAATATTATTTGTCTGTCGGCTTCAATCTGTCTGTTGGCACTCAACGGCCTGGAATTCCACATCCTCTACGGCTGGAGTGTCTGAGTCTGCCCGTGGACTCCGATATTAAGGCCTCCATGGTCTGCCTCAGGGTGCACTAATGATCTGGTGCCAGAGAAGTCAACCCCTACATATGTATGTATGTATGTATGTATGTATGTATGTATGTATGTATGTATGTATGTATGTATGTATGTATGTATGTATGTATGTATGTATGTATGTATGTATGTATGTATGTATGTATGTATGTATGTATGTATGTATGTATGTATGTATGTATGTAGGTATGTATGTATGTATGCATGTATGTATGCATGTATGTATGTATGTATGTATGTATGTATGTATGTATGTATGTACGTACGTATGTAACTATGTACGTATATATGTATTTCGCTTATGTAATATTACATGTCGTCTACATGTATATATGTAAGCTACAATATATTTAGATATATGGATACATAATTAATAATAATAATAATAGAAGAGAAATCTGTAATGAATTCGACAATCCTGTAACGCATAGCCGGTGTCACCCAGAAACAAAGTCTCCTCTGGCTGAAACAATGTCTCCCCCGGAGACTCTGTATCAGTACAAAGAAATAGAATTTCCCCTATCTACGATACAAAGTCTCCCCTAATGCAATCGCCCCCTCTATTTTCGGTTGCTTTTCTATTTATTTTTAAATAGGATTCAATATGTGCATATCATAAATAAATAACTTTTATGTTTATTAATTGAACTGGACACGAAATAAATATGAAATGTTTTACGAAAACTATTAATTGAAGGTTTTATAGTAGTATCCTGAGGCATGTAATAGCGCCACTATGATGTCTGACGCACTTAGTCATTAAAACTCAGTGGAGAGATTACACTCATTGTTATATAATCAGAAAAATGGCTCTGATTAGAAATAGACTCTTTATTGGTGCTAGCTAACACTGTTTTCTTAAACGATTCTATGATCAGTAATCCCTATCCCATTCACTAATAACTTATTGTATTCCTTATGCCAGCTAGCGCTAACTAGCTTCACTCTTATTCTTTGAGGGTTAGGCCTACCACTGCAACTGGGTTTGATATTATGCGTTCAATATTATTAGCGTCAGATGTATCAGTCCAACTGATTAGCTTTACAAGGAGTCAGAAATGATTCAAGGGAATAACTATAACTGTACTGGCTTCCCGATACGAGCTAGCACTGGCTTCCTCTATGCGATTCGTGATGCGAATTAGGCCTATCCTTCAAATGGGTTCAATCAACTGATAATTATGAGCTTTCACTTTATTTCATGTGATTCCTTTGATGCGGATTCGGCCTGCCATTCGTCTGGCTAGCATATTAGTTGTTAATTATTGTTAGCTATAGTGTCAATTTATTACCTGGAATAGGGAAGAAGTATCAAGCCAGCTAATTAGCTATACAAGGAGTCAGAAACAATGCATGGGAATAAATATAACTGCATTCGCCACCAGTGATTGTAAATAAAGTACCGGCGTCCTGATATGCGCATGATATAGAATGGAACCTGTTCACAAAAGTTGGAACAAAGTAGATTGGTTGACTCTAAAGTTCAGACCAACATTGATTAATCTTAGTTCAACTTTATTTCTGCATGGGCTTAGATGATCTAAACGGATTCAATATTAGAGTAGTTAGTATGTAGGCCTACATGTGTATAATTATGCCTGTATTTGCTATAAGTTGCATTAAAAAGTAATATTTTGTGAAACAATTCAAAGATATTTTTATTGCTTTATTACATTACCAATAAAGCAGCATCCACCTGACTATTCTAAAGATGAAAAACGTCATGAATACGATGATACTATAGCCTAACTCTCGTTGAAATAAAGTCTTCCCCGGGAGAGTAAATTTCAACGGGGGATGAAATATACTCTCCCCGGAGACTTTATTTCAGAATATAGTCTCCGGGGCGAATATATTCTGAAACAGATCCGCCGAGGGAGAATCTGTTTCGAAATGGATTCTCCGGAGGTAGACTTTTAAGGAGGAGACCCTGTCACCGGACACCGGCATACCTCGATAAGCCCCACTTGGTTAGGCGGTATGGACGGAGGAGGGAGGACGGAGGGAGGGAGAGACGAGGACCTGGCGGCAGGGACGGACGGGGGATGGGATACGGACGATGGATGGAGAAAAGGAGTGAGGGACGCATCGCTGGGGCGGACGGCAGAGACGGACGGGGAGGGAAGAACTGACGGGGGATGGAGGGAAAAGTGAGGGACGGATGGCTGGGACAGATTGCAGGTACGGACGGCAGGGACAGACGGGGGGTGAGGAACGGAGGGACAGAATGATGAACTGAAGGGAGGGATGGCAGGGAGGAAAGGTCTGACGTCAATCACAAATCACGTGACTACTCGTTTCTCAACATTTTAAAATTCTGTTTAAAACGTCTTAGGACGGGCAATAATCCAGTTATGTGAATTGTTTACCGCCAAGAAGAGCCCCAGAATTTAATATGTCTCATTAGCTTTCAAGCAACTCCAAT
The DNA here is from genome assembly GCA_020284085.1 of Aporrectodea caliginosa. Taxonomy (NCBI): domain Eukaryota; kingdom Metazoa; phylum Annelida; class Clitellata; order Crassiclitellata; family Lumbricidae; genus Aporrectodea; species Aporrectodea caliginosa. Next base: position 1,244,972 of record JACEVL010000204.1, read on the forward strand.
CTCCAATTCTCCATATTTGACTGTTCTTCGCCTTCGCATTAGAATCGCAGATCTATGCGACTTTCCGCGCTTTAATTTGTTCTAAATTAGCAATAATAGTAGTAATATTTATGTATGTATGCATGTATGTATGTGACTATTCATGAATATAAGCATGTATTCATGCATATAAGCATGTATACAAAAGGAATCTATCCTCTTTGGATAGGTACCAAAGTAAATGCTAATTCATGAATGGTCTTTAATTTAGCACCTTTTAGGACCTATCCTTAGGATACCTGTAAATGAACCCATACCGATTGGTTGTTCGCGCGCCATCTTCCAGTTGGCTGATGTGTAGGAACTTACAGCAACCGTCGATAGATTGGCAATCAAGGATGTATCTGGATATGTCATGAAGTAGTTCTGTCCTGGAATGCTTCCCCTTCCAATGTTCAACACACCTCCAGTCCAAGAAACCCACACCCAGGCAGCTGTTGCAGTTACCATGTCGTACAGTGGTCCATCTGGAAGTAAGACCGTGGCTAACTGTTGAACGTTTCTCTTGGAACTACAATGTGTAGCAAAATTGAATGTGATAATTTGTCGTCCGGATGCGATTTTATTGATACTTTAATTATTTTTATTTTTGTTTTTATTCTTACCATTACATATTTAATAACTGAGACAGCCGTAGCCAAACCACTACAGATAACAATAATAATTATAATAATAATAATAATAATAATAATAATAATAATAATAATAATAATAATAATAATAATAATAATAATAATAATAGTCGCCGAACGCGCCACTGTTTCAAAGAGGGTGAAATACTCTACAATTACTACCAGCCATGACTTTGTAACTGTCGCCATGGAAACCGGCGGCGCTTGGAGCAGTGAAGGTCTGCAATTCATATAAGAGTTGGGAAGCCGGATAAAGGACGCAACGCACGATCCACTGGAGACATCGTACTTGTTCCAGCGTATCTCAGTAGCTCTGCAACGGGGAATGCCATCTGCCTCTCCGGAACATTGCCAACGCTCTCTGAGATCTGCTGAGATGACTTTTCAGACAATAAATGTCAATAATAATAATAATAATAATAATAATAATAATAATAATAATAATAATAATAATAAATGTCAATAATAATAATAATAATAATAATAATAATAATAATAATAATAATAATAATAATAATAATAATAATAATAATAATAATAATAATAATAATAATAATAATAATAATAATAATAATAATAATAATAATAATAATAATAATAATAATAATAATAATAATAATAATAATAATACAAAATAATAATATAATAATAATATCCAAATTTTACTGAATCCTTCTCAGTTGTAGCTTTCAGTATAATTGATTTTGATTGATGGAGAATAGGGTGGACCAAAAAATAAAAGTCAAGCTAGAGGCCAGGCCAGGACACCGCCTACATTTTTTACACTTGTCATTTGTATTATTCTGGAAAAACGTCAGCTTCCTACACCAACTGCAAGGTGGTGCTCAGTGACATAAACTTACACCATTGTAATCGTTATGTAAAAGCAAAATGTGTTACAAGCTGTGATTATCTTGGTTACCTTCTTATCGAATTATGCAGCTATGTTCGGATACTAACTTTTTATATAAATCTATGACTCAATAATAATAATAATAATAATAATAATAATAATAATAATAATAATAATAATAATAATAAGCTCCATCCTACCTTGCCGCATCAGCCACCCGAGCCGGAGCAGCGGCCGGCTTGGCGGAGGACAGAAAGAACCAGAAATACTCCGCCCTCCTTAACACTCACGTTTTCATTCCGATTGCTATGGAAACGCTAGGTCCAATCAACAGCAAAGGCCTTGATTTTATCTCCGACCTGGGACGCCATCTGACACAAGCAACCGGCGAACCCAGAGAATCCAGCTTCTTATTCCAGCGCATATCCATTACAATACAACGATTCAACGCTGTTGCTTTCAGTGGTTCCTTCATTAAACCCTTAATTGACATGGATGAGGGGTAGCCGTTCCAGAATACAACGCTTTTATAATCTGTAAGACCCTGGGGGAATGAAGTACCTCAGGGCAACAAAAAAAAATAATAATAATAATAATAATAATAATAATAATAATAATAATAATAATAATAATAATAATAATAATCAGCGGAAAAAGCAGCTCATAATAAACAATCCAAATACGCTGCTATCTCCCAATCACATCATTTCGTTCCTGTAGCAGTCGAAACTGCAGGAAGCTGGCACACAGAATCACTGCAGTTTGTTCGAGAACTTGGAGGCAAGATCTCAGCAGCGACAGGCGACCAGCGTGAAACCAGTCATCTACTACAACGCCTATCAGTGGCCCTACAAATTGGAAACTCTCTATCTGTTTTAGGCACCACAGATTGCAACAACACTGTAGCCAAGGAGAATGACAGCTTATAACAATATTGAAAACAGTTACTTTTAATCAGTCTGTACATAAGTTTGTTGGCTTTATGAAGAAATAAATTTGTCTTATAATAATAATAATAATAATGATAATAATAATAATAATAATAATAATAATAATAATAATAATAATAATAATAATAATAATAATAATAATATAATCATCATCATCTTTATCAATATTATTATATTATGTATACTAATGAGAATGATAATGATGAGAATGATGAAAATAATTATATCTGGTATCATTATAATAATAATCAATAAAATTACAGCTCTGTTATAGTTTATCGCTTTAATTGTAAGTGTTATTCTAATTGCAAACTTTGTATAGCACTACTTCAAGAAGCAAATCAACAGTAATGCGGACCATACAGCAGAAAACCACGATGAAATAAAATGGTTTCAAGTGCTTACTGGCTGAGGCAAAGAAAGATCAAGAAACTCCGGTCGTATTCTTAAAAGATGGCAATGGAAACACTACCATGCTGGGTAACAGAAATTTGGGTGGGCGGATCAACCAAATCACGCCGTGGAGAAATCTGCGGTCAGGTATGAGAGAGACTGAGATGCATATTGCATAGCTTCCTAATTACGCTTGAGCATTATGAGAAATGCAGTGCTAAAATCTATGCGTTTTAGTATGGGTAACAAGTGTAGTAGTATTAGTATTTTTAAAATTATTATAATTTTTTATATTGCCTCTGATGTTGACATTATTGTAGCTACTTTTACTTGTATAATATTGCAATAGTATGCAAATAAAAAACTGGTATAATATAATTGTTCTTTTCATTATTAAACGTTGACTGAAATGTTAACCAGGTACTAGGGGCCAGGGACCAGGGTGGTATAAGCTTTTAGCTTTTTCCTGGCTTCCTGTTGCACAGTGACTGATATGTTTCTGTCATGATATTTACTGTTGTCTGTTCTGTTTTCTGACGCAATAAATAAATAAATAAATAAAATTATTATTATTATTATTATTATTATTATTATTATTATTATTATTATTATAATTATTATCATCATCATCACTGTTATTATTATTAGTATTATTATTATTATTATTATTATTATTATCATCATCATTATCACTAAAATTATTATGATTATTGTTATTGTTATTGTTATTGTTATTGTTATTGTTATTGGTATTGGTATTGGTATTGGTATTGGTATTGTTATTGGTATTGGTATTGGTATTGGTATTGTTATTGTTATTGTTATTGTTATTGTTATTATTGCTATTATTGCTATTATTATTACTATTATTATTGCTATTATTATTGCTATTATTGCTATTATTGCTATTATTGCTATTATTGCTATTATTATTAATTATTGCTATTATTGCTATTATTATTGCTATTATTATTATTATTATTATTATTATTATTATTATTATTATTATTATTATTATTGCTATTATTATTGCTATTATTGCTATTATTATTATTATTGCTATTATTATTGCTATTATTATTGCTATTATTTTTATTGCTATTATCATTAATTTATTAATAATAACAAAAAGCTGACGAAATAATTACATCTATTTTTGACAGAAATTATAATTAAAGATAAAGATAATAATTTTCATTAGAATCATTATTTACTAGACATGTTCCTAGAATGACTGAACAATTTTCTGAGTACGTAACAACAAAATCAAAGCATAATAGCATTGGTCAAGTCAGGCCAAAGTTTTTACAAATTTCAATTCCAGATTGGATGTTCTTTGTATCCTACCGAGCGCTACCATCTTTCCAGATATGTAGTCGAAGCTAATTTCTAACAGGAACTGATTGTAAACTCTTGGAGTGGAAACCAAGGCCACTAAGGCAACATCTGTCGTTTTCACTTGGAAGATGTCGCTATATAAATGTTCCATTACAATATCAATTTAAACCCTACCTGAGTAAAATCATTTTCCCAAAGTTTGAGCCGAAATAGATTTCTATCATTGACTGGTCGTAAACGTTCGGAGTGGAGACCAAGGCAACCCAACAACTGAGCGTCGTGTTCACTTGGAAAACGAAAGCCGTTCGTCCTGTCAGGTTAATCCCGGTCTCGATGTAGCCATATTTAGGTATATATAGCTCCAGATAAGCTGTCAAGTAAACACTGGATAAATACAATTTTCCATTTATTAAAGCGATGCTCAATACAGTAGTAGACAGTACATGCAATTTCTATATTCCAAGTAATGGAAACTAATTTCTCGCTTTAACAGGGCATGAGCGATCCTGAATGTACAATGAACAAATAAAAATAACTAAAAGAATCACAAAAGGCGACTACAATTATAATTCTAGCACAAGACGAAGAACCAATCTGAGACAGTAATATGCATTTAGAAATGACAAAGTAGGTCTAGGTTTGAGATAATAATTATATATAAGATAATGGCGCTGTATCATGGGTTCATGTAGGCCACAGCTTATAAGGTCAACGTTTCATGTTGGGTGACTCGTTCTGGACAATCACAAGCCAATTCATAATTCGTGAGACAGTTTCCAGTAAACACAGAGGTCGTTGATAAGTACATGATTCTCCACTGGCTT